>PVJS01009787.1:0-49515 GCA_004027185.1 Glis glis
ACTTTGGGAGGCAGAGACCGGAGGATCCAGATTCGTGGCCAGCCTCAGCTCTCTCTCTCTCTCTCTCTCTCTCTCTATCTCTCTCCTTAGTGAGGCCCTCCACAACTTCGTGAGACCCGGTTTCAAAAGAAAGTATAAAAAAATACAGCTGGGGGTGTAGCGAGGAGGTAGAATAGCCCTGGGTTCAATCCCCGGTACTGCAAAAAAAAAAAAGTACCATACATCTAAATGTGACATGCAAACCCATAAAACTCCTAGAATATAACATAGAGGAAATTCTAGATAACTATGGGCATGCTAACATAGCACCTAAGGTGTAATTTATGAAAGACATAATTCATAAATCAGACTCTATTCAAACCAAAAATTTTTGTTGTGTGAAAGACAGTATCAAGAGAATGAGAAGATAAGCCACAGGCTGGGAGAAAATATTTTCAGAAGATAAAGCTGATCAAGGACTTTTATTCAAAATACATGAAGAACTATTAAAACTCAACATTAAGAGAATGAATAACTTGATCCAAAAATACGCAAAAGACTTTAATACACACTTTACCAAAGGAGATATATGAATGCAAGTAAGTACATGAAAACACGTTTAACACTATTTACCATCGGAGACTGCAAATTTAAACATCAGTGGGATACTACTGCATACCATACAGTAGCCAAAATCTAAAACACAGACAACACTCAATACTGGTGGGGCCTTGGAGCCCCAGGAACTCTCATTCATTGCTGCTGCGAATACGAAATGGGAACCACTTTGGGAGACAGTGTGGCAGGTTCTTAGAAGCTGAACCTGTTCTTACCATGTGATCCAGCAATCACACTCCTCGACACCCACACCAATGAATTGAAAACAGGCCCAGACACAAACATTCACTATGATTGTCTACAGCAGCTTTATTCATAACTGACAAAACTTGGAAGCAACCAAGATGTCTTTCAGTGAGTAAGTAATGGGTAAATCAACTGTGATCTAGCCAGACAATGGAATACTATTCAGCACTTAAAGGAAATCAGCTCCGTGAAGATACATGGAGGATATTTAAATGCATATTGATGAGTGAAAGAAGCCAACCTGAAAGAGACTATATACTGTATGACTCCAGATATATCACTTTTTGGATAAAGAAAACTATGGAGAGGGTAAAAGCATAAATGGTTATCGGTGGTTGAGGGAGGGAGAGATGAACAGGTCAAGCACTGTGGATCTTGGGTCATTGAAGTACTCTGTATGATCTGATAATGGTGGATACACACCTTGCATTTGTCAAAACCCTTGAAACGCACAGGACCAAAGTGAACCTTAATGTAAACTGTGGAGTCCAGGTGATAACAGTGTGTCCCTGTGGGCCCTTAGAGAGTAACAAATGTGATCACTGTGGTGTGGGGTGTCAATAGTGTGGAAGGTTGTATGTGTGGGTGAACAGGGGACATATAGAAACTCTACTTTCTCATCAATTTTGTTCTGAGCCTAAAACTTAATAAAGCTTAATTTATTTTAAAGTCAAGGGGAGGGGGAGGGGAATAATAGAGAGCAGATTATTTGGGGGGAAAAGTTTATGGAGAAACGTGGTCAGATTGAGAAAGCAAGAAAAGAAAGTATATTAAGTTTAGGGAGTTACTTGAACAGAGGTATGGAGGTAAGGATAGGCCTGAAATACAAAGGAATGTCCAGAAAAGGACATATTCGTAGTACAGGGTAGAGAATATAGAAGTTGTATGTATGAAGAGAACTGAGGTCCGAATCCTTGTATGTCCCCTCTTGGAGCAAAGACAAATAAGGCCATGCCAACATGACCGTGCATGAGGCTGGCTATGTCACTGTGGTTGGACTTCTGCCAAACCCTGACTCTGAAGCAGGGGTCTTGAGTCTCCATTGGTTGGCATGATTTGATTCTGGGTTACCTACTTGTCAGCTACAGAGTGGATATTTGTAAAATACAATGATAATCTTTTTAGCAAAACTGCAGTTGTTGCTCATTATGAATGATGACGTGGGCCCTGTATTGGGGCGTCATCCACAGTATGGTGGTCATTACGGGTTAGAAACATTCGGCTTATGTGTAGACTTTGGATTTTTCTTTTTGACAGCATCAGAGTAGTACAAAGAAGGGAAATTTCATGGAGGTTTTCCCCAAAGAATTATGGTTTTGCAGTAGCACTGATTTATCATCCAAGAGACCAGTTCATAAAATAAAAATGTAATAAAACATAATGGGGAATGGTTTTTCCTCATCCCTCCACATAGCTCTTATTAACATTAATGGGAATTGTACGTGATTGTGGACAGGAGAGGCTGCCTGGTATTTCCAAAGGCTTTATATTTAGACCGATTCAATGAGAAGGTCCCGTGTGCTTTCTTCAAGCACAATATAGAATAAAGGGGGAGACACAGGCCTCTCTTTGGAGAATACTATGCTTTTTGTTGGTGTAATCTGATTTATTTTCCTGTTCAGGAGTGTGAGGATAAAGCAGGGGAACCAGGAGGCACACCGAGAGAAGGGGACTGTTTTATTACTACACCCTAATGTGCTGTGAATAAGTTCACTATAATAATTTCAAAACACACCCTTTTAAAATGGATCGATTTCTTCTTGGCTTAATATTCCACATGGTATATTTTACTCCACCCCCAATTCTGACAACATATAAAAAACATCTCGGAGGGGACAGAAAAAAGAGTAATGATTCTTATTTTCCCTAATTCAATCAGACTTCCAAATCTCTCTGGAATTAAGGCAATTGCCCTTAGCATCTGCTTTTTCTTACATGGTGAGTGTTGTCCATGAGGTTGTGAGTGTTGCTGTGCAGGAAACATTACTAAGTTAATTTTTTAAATTAAAAAAATGTATAACACATTTTATGGTGTAATATTTGAAAACTATAAGAAGGTAGGAGGAAAAAATAATTGACAATCTCACCATCCAGAAATACTGCTTTATTGCTACATGGTGGAAAATATGTTTATGCATATTTTTAAAAACCAATACCATATAAAGATTTTTATATCTTGCTTTAAAATTTATTTTTGATGATTACTTTCCCATGTCTTTATACACTCTTTGAAAACATGGTTTCGATGGCTGAATAATTATTTATTCATTTAATCATCCTCCTATTGTTGGTCATTTAGATTGTTTCTAGATTTTTGCTATTAGCAAAAAATTGTATAAATTTTTTGTGCATGTAATTGATATTAGGCATTATAATCTTAATAATGCCATTTTGCAAGGTAAAACAATTTGATTGCTGTTTTAACTTTTTTTTTTGCCTTCATTAGTTTGATTAATAAAGCAGCTGAGCAGTTATTCAAATGTTTATTTCGTCATGCAGTCACTACCTGGTGACTAGACAGCATAGGATTTCATAATACCACATAAATCCTCATATCTGAGGCTAGAGTTCATTTTAAGCTGTATTTAAGTATCAGCTGTGAGCAAATGTTTTAGGGCTGGAAGTTACAGATTTTATTAGAGAACTCTTAGGGACACCTTGTTTAAAAAGACACATAATTAATCATGGTTTCAGAAAAAATTTCGGTGTCCATGTCCCAAAATGTCTATAAAATCTGTGGCCTGAGGTCAAAACCTGTTTTCTCAGCAATCTAGAAGCAAATGTACTGCCTTGAGAGTTTGGGTCTGTTTATAGCAGATGCATCTCTGGTCTTTGGCTAAGTTTGATGTGAGTCCTGCTATGAACCTGCTTAATGGCTGTTTCTTGATATAATTAAAAATTTAAAGCCATCTATTATGGTATATTAGGATTTATTTTCTTACATCCTCAGGTGCAACTACCACTTCATAGATTCTTTGATTACATTTCCCTTCTTACTTTTGTTTTTCCTGTAGAGAAAATCCCCTTTCTTTTCTTTTCTTTTTTTTTTTAGCTGCCCCTCTTATCACTATTTCTTCCACTAAACACTGACAGCTGTCTATTCTTTTTAATGGAGACACATTTTTACCTGTGATGTTATTTTCTGACCTGATCGCTTTCTTCTTTCAAGTTTTACCTTTTTATTCCTCTACTTCCATGTCAGTGTGCTTTGGGAATGGTGCTAGAAGAGAAGAGGGTGAATATTTACATTTAATCTTCCACATTTCAAGGCTTAAATGAAGATTTCTAAAGATGAATTTTGACAGGAAGGGTTGAAAGAGGAGTGATTTTAGAGAAGAGTTTTTAACAACGGTTTACTTACCTTTGTGCCCCAAGGTGGGATGGGAAGGAAACTGGCTTAAGGGGTGTGGTGTGGCCCAGGGAGGAATGGAGGGGACCTGCCCTTCCCTTGTGCAAAGGAGAAGGGAGACTGGGAGGTGAACTTTCATGTATCTGCAGCATGCTACAAGGGGACCCTTCGAGGACCCAGAAACATGTGAAAGCCAATGCTGGCTTTTGTCAAAAACACAAAGCACTTATTATTACAAGAGTTACTGGGAAGTGGGCAGCCCATTGGCGGGTGAGAATAGGCTTTTATAATGTCCCTAAATACAGTCCCTTTTCTTTGGGCTGAGGCACAGCCATTGCTTCCTCAATGTTGGTTTGAATAATTATGGAGATGGTTTGATTAGCTTTCAAATTAGTGCCCTTAGCTCCCAGAAGCCTCTTGTTATCTCAGAAGCAGTTAACCTAGCCCAGGCTGCAGAAGCTGTGCTCTGGGAAGCCTTGCTCTGCATATCTTGACTGCAGGGAAACCCCTCCTCCGCAGATCGGGAGCCTGCAGCCCCACCGCCACCCTTTCCTCTGAGGAGGGCAGTAGAGACCCACAAATCACACTTCATTGCAAACTCTTTGTTTCCCTTATCCACACCCTCCCCGGATTTGCCTTTTTTCCCTGAACTCTCACTTTTGCATAATTCTATCATGCATTCTCAGGGGAATTAAGGTTATCTGTTGGGAAGTTCTCAATGTCTGTAACTTGGCACAGTGGGATTGAAAAAGCTGAGAGTCACAAATACAGAATGTAAAGGCTGAAAATTACCTTACAGATCAGTGTGTAACACCCACCTTCTTCAGTACCTGAAACCATCAAAGTGACTTAATTGCTCAGGGCCTCAACTTGGACATTAATAGGCCCAGGGCTAGAGTCCTTATCTCCAAATTCTGTAGCTTTTTTGTATGGTCTTGCTGTCTTTTTGTTAGCTGACATTCACAATGTGTTTACCAACAAAGAAAGTACTACTCATCATCAGGAAATTTTTTTCGTTTTGCTCAAGATTTTTAAATGTTGTCATTTCTATCTCATCTCAAATAACACCAACATTGGAGTAGGATTTTTTTCTTCTCTTATTAGAGAATTTATTTTTCTTAATGCTTGCCACAGATTACATATCATGGTAAGCTTTGTGAATGATAAAAATATAATGACCATTTGGAGAGAAAAGACGTAAGCAAAAAATAGCTAGATGAATGAAAACAGCCTAAGATCATAAAGGAAGGGCTATCACGAGGTCAGTCATTTCAAGTCGCCAAACACATGATTTGTATTATATACGCTACAAGTTCTGATGGGAAGGACATGTGGAAGGGAGAAGTGGGAATTTGACACAGAGCTGAAGGAGGGTTGACTGGGTATTTGGAGGACCAGAGGGACTAGCCCAGGTGGAGGAATGGCTCCCTCCTGGGTCACATGCTGCCTAGTGCTGAGCAGACAGATGTACTCTGGAGAACTCAGCATCGAACCAGGCACTTGGGCAAGTTCTCCTGCACTTTAACAGTGCTTCCAGGGCTGGTAAAGTGCATTGAAAGCAAAACGAGTAATAACGACATCATCTCAGTTAACTGGTTGCGTATTTACTGTTTTATCCATGTTGTGGATTTAAAAAGTCACAATAACCTTTGGAAATAGGTCATTATTGTCACTGAACTACAGGTGAGTAAAACTGAGGTTTCAAGCTATGGCCTGGACCTTACGTGCATATTGGAAGCACTCTTTCCTAAGTCTCTTCACCAGGACCCTTCCCCTAGACATTTTCTTTTCTAAACATTTTCTTTTCCTTTATTTTGTATGTAAGTATTTTCTGCTGAGTTTTTATTATAGGACTTAATGTATGTTAAAGAAGGCATTGTCTGCAGTCCTGTCCTGGAAACATGGGGTGGGGGAGCTGTCTGGAGTGAAGAAAGTAGCAATGGTGGTTGGTTAGGGTTCTGGTTGCCCAGAACTCTCAGGTGATATTAATGAGCCAGCAGTGATGAGAGCTCCTGACTTAGAGGAGTTCTGAGTTCACACGTCTCCTATATGACAAGGTCAGGGTTGAAGGACAGGTGTTGGATTTTGACCTCTATCACGATGTCAGGGTAGAGCAGGTCAACAGCAGAAAGCAAGATGTGTGTGTGTGTGTGTGTGTGTGTGTGTAAGAACATAAAGAAAATATATGCTCAAGAGACAACACATACAACAGCCTGGCTAACTAGAAAATGAAAGGTACAGGTGGGAGATAGTGTTGGAAACAACACTTGGGTCCATATCTCTGATGCCTGATGCTAGCTAGGCACCACAAGAACACCTCAGAAGCTAAGAAACGGTGCCGACCATCCTTCAGACCCTGGAAGTGCCTGGGCTGTGTTTTTCGAGAACAGCCTGATTAAGAGCCCTGTGAATTAGACCAGGGTCTAGATGGTTGCTACGAAAAGGCTGAGCTTAGGGTTTTGCTGTACATAAATCTGTTTGAAATGGAATAGAAGAGACATAACCAAAGCCAAGGGAATAAGCCAGATAAGCGTTCGAGGCATATCCAGAGCTCTGGCTGTGTGAATTAGGATGATGACAAGGGGACTGCTCCATACACCACAGGACAGACTGTGTACTGGACAGACTGTGTACTGGACAACAGGGCTTCATTGTCACTATCACAAACCCCTAATAATGAGGATATTCTGTCAGGACCTCAGAATATCCCTTTCCAAGACGGGAACATTGGGGCTTAACAAATATGAGCTCTAGTACTGCGTTCTCTGCTGCCACATCTTCTCTGCAGGAACAACATCAGACCACTGACTTCATTTGAAGGCCAAGAGAGTTTGACTGGGAGTGAAGGGAGACACATGAGGTTCTCCTGCAGCATCTCCATTCCAGGTGGAAGCAGAGTTAGAGCAGGCTGGGAGGTAATCCCATGCTAATGAGCGTGCCTCCCAGTGTCCTTCTGCATTGAGCATGCTCAGCTCCTCCAGCCCCACAACTCCCTACCTGGGCAAAATATTTGCTGCCTCTGGATATGCAGAACCCCACTCTCTGCCCCCTTTGACCAGCTTCTCGCCCCTGGTTCCCCATCAGGGCCTTGCAGGCGAGCCCTCTGGGGAGCTGCCTCCTACTGCTCTTGCTCTGAGCTTCTGTGGGGATGCTGGTGAGTGGGTGGTGTGCTAGAATAGGTCTTCAGAAAAGAATGCATTGATTTCTCTGTGGATTTTTTAAAGGCTCTGGGACATGACGAAGGGAATGGCTAATTACTATTTATGACTGTTTCTTTCAGAGCTAATTGCCGGAGCTGCTGCAGACACTGAGGCCTTCACCGGCGCTCTGCACCAAATGTGCAAACACTAATGAAACAGTCGATGGGCCAATTCTTTGCACAGCAGCCCCGAGATGGAGTCACTGTGCCTGCGCGTGTATGTAGGAATGCACACGGGTACCCACGGACACATGATTGTGCAAACCTTAAGAACACTCAAGAGGTAATTCTTGAAACCCTCTCTTTCTAATAAGTCTCAAAGGTATATTAGGGTCAATTTGTTAAAGCATAATTAACAATGCTGGAATCATTTGAGAAATGAAGAAAAAATTAAGGGGTTTTATGCCTTTGTCGGTTTTGTTTTGGTTTTTGTTTTCCTGAGTTAATAGAATGAACAAGGACAGTGAGCGGCATGGAAAAGTCAGATGAATTCACTGACATTTGATTAAAGGCAAAGGAGAAGTAGAGAAAGATTTCATGGAGACGGGAGGGTTTTCCCCCAACTTAGGCTTTGGCTTCTCTCTAATTGATTTTCCTACTTAATGTGAACTCAAGGCAGCCGCAAGTCACGTGGGGTATGTTTCTGGATGTGGGGCAGGCGGAGCTGCGCACCATCTGGTAAGCAGCCTTTGGTCTGGGCCATGAAGGATGTTCCCAACGTGGGTCCCCAACCCCCATGCCCTGACCTTCACCATCAGCCTGGGAAACTGGAGTCTGGGACGGCTGAGAAGGGGTCTCTGAGCCTCTGCTGCTTCTAAAGGTCAATTCATCCCACAGTGCAGTAAGCCAGTCCCCACACCGCTGCCACGGTTCTTTGTAGCCACCGCCGTCTGCTCAGGGCAGCTTGGGAAAGGAGAGTGTGTCAAAGGTGCATGGAGAATCTAACTACCTGATAAATGCTCTAGCATCTGTGAACATGGTGGTTTGTTTAGTGGTACCAGCTGCAAGTAGATACAAAGCATGTAACCTAGTGAATTAATAAGAAAATAATTGGGGGGAGGCAGTCTTCCCGGCTGACCGTCCTGTCAGAGGAGGCAAGATAGCCTGGTTAGGCTTTTCTGAGAGCTGGGGAGAGATCCTACAGGAGGCAAAGGCAGGAAGGTGCTTGGGGCGTGGAAGCAGAAGAGGCTTTCTCCAGGGGGAGAGGGCCTCAAGGGGGGAGGGGATTTCCTGAGGGAGGTGTAGAAGGAAGCTACGCCAGGCCGTAAGACAAAGAACGCTTGTGGGGTACATCTGCAAAGACTGGAACCCAAGCCCTGGGCATCTGGTCTTGACAAAGAGCTTTGGTGTTTAACATTTACATAGATGAAGAGTCCCCTCTTCTAAGGTAACCTTAGGGACCTGACCATGAGTGGCTCAAAGGCAATCAGGACAGACAGACACGGGGACTATCGACCACTGTAGGCACTGTCCACCCCCATCTTTGGTGATCCTAGGACAAAAAGTAGCAGTCTTGTTTGTTTGTTTTGCTGTGCTGGGGATGGAACCCGGGGCCTCCCACGTGCTAAGCAAAAGCTCTGCCACTGAGCCACACCCCAGCCCCAGGAGAAACATTCTAAAACCCAAGTATGATTGAATTTCTCCTGATCATTGAGACAGGGCTTTGGAGTCAGAAATAAGTTTATTTAGAAAACAGTAATGTGATATTTTTTGCACCTGGGCATGATAGATTAAAATCCATACCCATTGTGCATGTTTAAATGACAACAAGGAAATATACACACAGGCGTAGTGGTTTGGGGTCACAGATGAACTGAAATAAAGCTTCCTTGTAGTTCAATCAGGTTCCTGATAATGGTCACTCACTCTTGAAAGACTAATGATCATAATTCTTGTGAAATTCTCCTGGAACTCTTTTGGGTTCTGTGCAAGGGGCAAGGAATAGAAAGAAAGGTAGAGTCCCAGTTAAGTCACTTTCAGGTCAATGGGGAAAACAGATATGGTGAGTAGAACATTAAAATGTGAGGCCACGTATAGGCACATAAGCTCCTCAACGTGGAACACTTTCCTTTTTTAGTTTCTATTGACACCTGAGATTGAAGTAGTCATATATGTCAAATACGTCTGCCTTTTACCTAAAGATTAGATGCTATTGCACTATTTTAAAGCACTATGGTTGTGTCTTTACAAACTATCTGTTGAAATGCTGTCATCTTTTGTGAGCTGATTCTAAGAAGGGCGTATTAGTTTGCTTGAGCTGCTGTAACAAAGTGCCACAAACTGAGTGGCTTACACAGTAGAAGCAGATTGTCTTCGATCGAGGTGGAAACAGGGCTAGACTGACTCCAAAGGCTCTGGGGGAGGTCTGTCCAGGTCCCTGGCTATTCAACTCTGGCTTTCACATGGCTTGGTCTCTGTTTGCATGTCTCTGTGTCTAAGACCCTTTCCATAGGGTTGCCAGTTCTACTGGATCAAGGGTCCACTCCTCCTCCAGTAAGACTTCATTTTTACTAACTTACATCTTCAGTGATCATATTCCCAAATAAGTTCACATTCTGAGGTTCTGAGGTTATGATTTCAATGTATGAATTTTGGGGGGGCACAATTCAACCCGTGAAAAAGTTAACACTTGTCCTCTGATAAATTGCAATCTTCTCAGGAGAACTCATCTTTGACTTGATTTACCATTATCATAAGTGGGTCAATGTCTATGCCCTTTTTCTGTGCGAGAGGCCTTTCTAAGCAGCCTTTACGGGAAGACTTGGTAATGCCCATTCTAGGAAAGGCCTGTAAGTAAAGAGAGGGTCCACATTTTCCAGTTCCCTACTTCCTCCTGTTCACCTCTAGTGATTCTTAGCAAGCCCATTTGCTGGAGCAACTATGAGGAATCGCATGAGATTATGTCTGATTTTCCTGATCATGACTGTTAGGGTGTGCACGTCAGTGTGCTTGCTCTAAAAAGTGAGTATGATGCTGCTCCACCATCCCTGTTCTCTGACCTGGCGGGGGTGGAAAGGTCAGATACAGGCATTCCAAGGAACACCAAGATTCTCGTACTGATTGTTCCCACAGCAGATTTACCGAACTCTATTATTTTGAGAAAGCTAATGTCACTGTGTAAATGCTCACAACTTGCAATATTACCATGTTTTAACACCACATTTGTATGGCAAACTAATCCAATGGCAGGGAATTTGTCTTCTCCTTTTGTTTCTTGTTTCCCGACAATATTTATTTATTTATTTATATTCATTTATTGGTGCATTGTAGTTATACATTTTGATATATGTCAGGGTATGAACATCATACATGCACACATTGCTCATTTAGCCCTCCCTCCAATCCCACCCTATTCCCTCCCCCTTCCCTCCCTTTCATGCTCCGGATAGTGATTGAGTCTTATAAGTTTGTATATGTACATCATGTGCTATAGTGTGTTTCCCTCCACCCCCCTCCCAACCCCCTCAGTTAGGTCACCTTCTTTGTCCATCTAAAGATTTCTTCCTTGTGATATAGGTGTCCAGTGACTACTTATGAATTGTTTTGAGTTTGAGAGTATGTTCTTTGACCCAGACTATTTCTTGAGGCTCACAGTTTATTTAAAAAATATTGTTAGTAATTGATGTACCGAACGATAACATTATAGCCAATACATTGAATACAGATAATTAGAAACATAATCAAAATTTAATTTGATATTGCTCTCTTGTCTCTTTAAAATTTATTCGAGGGTGAAATGGGCAGGTATATAATTGTTTGCTGTCTCTGGATAGATTTGGGCAAATCATGTGTCCTCTGCACTCACTCTTAGAAATACAGATCTATTACTAAGTTACCAAATAGTGTTGTTCTAATAAATAGAATGCATCCAGTCCAAAAAAAAAAAATAAATGCTTCATTCTTTATTCAAAATAAAGACTTTTCCCCTTTTGACAACTTTGGGGTGGTGGCTTTCTGGCCTCAGTAAAAAGTACTAGGATAGATTTCTGCTTTTTGTCCTTCCTCTCTCTCAATCACCTCTTCCAACTCTGGCTATGTATAGACCCTTTCAATGTTAAGTTTGAGAAGAAAGGATCAGGAAGAAAATAGGGCAATTTTCTTTCTACAAAGTTAGGTGGCTTTCTTTTCTCTGGGGCTTTTAGATAGTTAATATACCTTCCCCCTTGGGGCACCATCATTGGGTCATTGGCTATTGGTGATGGCATTTCTGGGGCCTTGCAAGTCAAGAAGAGCCATGGCTATGGAGGGTGCATCTCCATTCTGGTTCTATTTCCTTTGTTCTTTCAGCAGCACTTAGAAACTTAGCACAGACTTCCAGTTATTTAGCATAAACCTCTGTACACCTCCCCTGTAGGTAGTCCTAATGCATAAAGACCAAGAACAGCCCACCTTGCCCTTTTCTTCTTTACAGTCTACATCTGTTCACTAGCAAATGCCTGCTCATCTTTGGCTAATCCAATGAACTTGTCTCTATGCTTTTGCCAGCCTGCTTTATTTTTGTTAGACTTAAGCAAGACTCTCAACTCTGTGATTCTCCAAAAAGCAGTGAACACATTTCAACTTTTCCGAGTTGTCTCTGGATGCTGTTCTCAGTACCCAGAGGTGAAGGAGATAGTAGTGGGTCCTACTGCTCCTCCTTGGGGCAGAATGGAGACCCACAACAAGCAATGGTTCCCTCCAAAAATCATGATCTTCACAAATGTTTCTTCCCTGACATCTTTTTCTGATATGTGCACTTTTTGGTGTTAGCTGTACTTCAATAAGGCCTAACGTGTACTCACAAAGGTCTTAAATTTTTTTATCATTTTTGAATCTCAATGACCCTGTTAAATAAGGAGGCAGGTTATAATATCCACAAGTTGACAGATAAGGAAATTGAGATCCAGAGAGAATAACTAACTCATATATTTACATATAGCAGTTTAGTTAAAACACGGCTGAGGCTGTACACCAGGTTTTCTGATTATGTGAGTGAAAAACAATGAATGCTTTTTGGGTATAGTGGCATCCACCTGTAATCCCAGTACCGGGGAGGCTAAGACAGATTGCAGGTTCAAGACCAGCCTCAGCAACTTAGTGAGACCCTAAGCAACTTAGTGAGACCCTGTTTCAAAATAAAATTAAATATGACTGGGGATGTAGCTTAAAGGTAGAACACTACTGGGTTCAATCCCCAGAACTACAAACAACAATAACAACAAACAATGAATACTTTACAGTGGGGTTCATACAACCCTGGGAAGAGGTGGTAGGTATGGGGAAAATGGCAAAATAGATGAAAAAGAATGTTCAGTTTTGGGGAAAAAAGCACATTATTCTATTATTTGATTTGCTTTTCATTAAATTAGTGGTATTTTCAATAATTGTGTCAGTGCTAAAAAAAGAAAAACAACCCCCCAAAAAACCTACAGAAAACTACACCTAAAAGGCTCTCCTTCATTAGTTCTATTGTCTCTAGGCTGTTGTGTCACGGTTAAAACACATTACTTGTATGCAATGCATTTTACCAAGATCACATTTATACTGAGATCATAAGTATAATTGAAACTTCTTATTTCAATTTAATTTTTTGAAATTAGCAGCACAAATGGCACATTACCTTAAAGCAAATGAAGACTTTAAGACTTGGAATCCTCAGAAAGTCATCTATTCAAAAAGCTAAGGAACCAGCCAGACAAAAACAAACTAGCATGAACACTCCCTCTGCCCGCCCCTCCCACCCTAAGCCCCTCTGATTTTTCTGGTTTATTTTAAGCCCATCCAGAACAAACCCCTGGCTGTTCCTTAACAAGTGGGAATGACTCGCCCAGACACACAATAAAACATTTGTGACAAGTGAGCCTGCATACCCCTCACCCAGATCCTGCGCGGCACAAGGTGCTCTCTGGCCGGCTGCCTCAACAAAAGGGCTCTGTCCTGCTTCTAGCAGAGGCTGAATGCCAATTGTCTTACATCTCTTGAACCCTAGGCTCCTCCTGAGTGGAGGAGAGAGACACCCAGAATGCCAGAGCCCATTAGCCTGAGCTGGCCGAGGACCCAACTTTTCATCAGATTTCCATCATCCTTCATTCTTTGAACATCTTAGATGCATCCTTGTTCTTCTTCTGCTTCTCTCTGAGCCTTCAAATATTGACTCCCCATGACTTCCTTTACCTAAAGCAGGTATCTTGGACAAAGATGCCAATAATCTGAGCCAGTCTTGATTTTATCTCCATCTGGGGGCACCCTATTCTCCAGTATACTAAACAGCGTGCAGTCAGTATGAACAAAATACCTGGGTATAAACAGATTGAAGAATACTTTGGAGAGGAGAAAAGGGAAACAAATTGAGAAGAATGAGGAGAGGCATTCCCTTAAGACAACAAGGCGGTCTTTTGGTAAGCCCTCGATGTGGCATTCTTCCCACACCTGAAATACTGGGTTACCTCTTCCATGGAGATGGTTTATCCTGTACTCTTGTTGGCCCTTAGTTTTAAAACTAGAACAAGTTATTTATAATTATGAAAGAAATATGTTTACTATAAAAAATTAAAAGCCAAAAGACTATGCAGAAGATCTCTCACACACACAGACACACAGTAGAGTTTATTTGGTAAACAAATCATTTTAACAATATATTCCAAACATATTTTGTTAGTAACAAATATTATTTTACTATTTGTCCAGGATTTTATATGGATATATAATTCTCTATTTCTTTATTTTGCTGAAAAACACTATTGCCTCCATTTGGTGCAAAGCTTGAAGAGAGCTCTGGGTGCCCTTTCTTTCTCTTTCTTTCTTTCTTTCTTTCTTTCTTTCTTTCTTTCTTTCTTTCTTTCTTTCTTTCTTTCTTTTGCCTTTCTTTCTCCATACTGAGGACTGAACTCAAGGGCATTCTACCTCTGAGCTACCCACACAGTTCCTTTGATTTTTATTTTATATATTTTTAAATTTTGAAATAGGGTCTTGCTAAGTTGCTGAGGACCTTGCTAAGTTGTTGGGGCTGGCTTCAAACCTACAATCCTCCTCTCTCAGCCTCCCAAGTACTTGGATTACAGGTGCATACCACAATGCCTGGCTTCTGGGGTAAAGAGTAGCCTAGTGGCTGGAGGGAGAGCTTACTCAGAAGCCCTGACACCAGGAGGTGCATCAGGGCTTCTCCAAGGTTACTGTCCCCCAAAGACTCCTTATGGTGCTAGAGGGTGAGTCTTTCAAAAGAGGTTCTCACTCAGCCCAGTCTCCAGAGGCTGGTCAGATGCTCACCCATATTCCTGATGAATTTCACCTCCTCTAGGAAGTGGCTTTCCAGGAAGGCCCTGAGCTGGGATCTTCAAAGGAGAACCCAGGGCATGCAGATCCAAAAAGACAAGGTTCAAGTTCCCCTCCAGGGCCAGGGTGGCCTCCACAGCATTCAAGATTTGACATCCCCTATCCTGGGAACCCCTTTAAATGTATTGTAAAAAAAGTGAGGCCAATGCTCTGTTGTTTGCATCTTCAAGAGGAGCTTGTCCTTTTTCTCAACAAACACCCAGGAACAATGGTCCATGCTCCCCACTCCACCCCAGGCCACATCACTGCAGAGGAAGAAGCCTGGAGAGAGATAGGTGTGGGAGAGCTACAAATGCAGGTGGAATAGCAGGTTTATGGGGGCCTCTACCTTGCTGGAATAATGCTGGTGGAGCAATAGGAAGTGAACCACAAAAAATGGTGTTGGTTGGTCCTGGAAGCAGGGGATGGGCAAGAAGATGGCCCTAAAGGCTGCAGCTAGAGAAGAGTTCGGGATGGTCAGAGGCTGGAACAAGAAGTCCCTGAGGGCTCAGTACTGTTGAAACAGGAGACAGAGCCACAGGACCCTGTAGCATGCCTGCCATCCAAATTTATTTAAACAATCCTCTACCCTTGATCATTTTGGACATTAACATTTGTTATCTATTCTAATTAGCATTGTAATGGAAACCTTTGTAGCCACATTCCAAATTAGTATGACAAATAACTAGTAGTGGAATTTTAAAGCAAAAGACAATGCACCTTTCAAAATATTTTGATGTTTGTTGAAATTATTCCTCCTTCATACATATCCTTTTGGAAAAGCACTCCAAAAAGTCTTCATGAAGACTACTTTGAATGAACAGAGCTGGTCCTACATTCTACTGGTCCTAAATGACTTCATCAACCCATGTTTATTTTAAACTCATAGGAACACAGTGTACAAGTAAGAGAATTCTTTTATGTGCTTATGCTGGAATATATTAATGTATTCAATTTATACTTCTATTTCTCTTTCTATTGTTTCATATTTAGCTCAATGCTATACTCATAGTAGGGAGTCAATAACTTATCTTGTGTGGGTCACACTAATTTGAAAAATTACAAACTGCTAATGAAGAAAGTCTTGGGCACATCATTTCATTTTGAAATTCCCCGTGTCCTGCTTGGAAATGTTTATCTTAAAGAAGCTGGACATTGTTATCTTCACAGTAGAGTCATTATTCTGCTAGAAATGAGTAAAATTATCTGGCCATTTATAAAATAAGCCTCCAAATTCTATTTTGTTAAGTCATTTAGCTCTAGGGGGGTTATGGCCATTCCTAAATTAAGTTTCTCTTTTCTCAGAGATTTTTTTTCCTGCCAGACACTGGTTTTTTGCCACACAATAATCATCATTGATTCCTTAATCTTGCTCTTGATTTTTATGTAACAAAATAGGGCAGCAAATTTGATTGGAATGACTAGGGCTTGGTTGTCTGTATGTTTATTGTCAATACATGGACTTTCTTCTCTTCCAGCTTATAAGCCACAGACAAGTAATTCGACCTCCAAGATGGTCATCACTGCCCCATCCTACACACACATAACATACACACACACTCAATCATAAGGCCTTCTCAGGAATGGTTAGTCAATCTTCTATTTTTTTTTAGCTCAAATAACCATTTATTCCTCAGCATATAAAAAACCACTGTTAGTAAATACAACCTTAGATCTGAAACAGATGTCACAGAGTCATGTTTCTCCTCTTTTACTATTCAGCTAGATAAACCAAAGAAACAGAATGACAGAGCTCAAAGTTGACTATCCACTAAGTTTATCTGCCAGGAAGGCAGGTGTTTTGAGCCAATCCTGAATGCCCAACTGCTGAATTAAATAAACTCGTTTAGCCAGGCGTGGTGGCGCACGCTTGTAATCCTAGTACTTTGAGAGGCAGAGACCGGAGGATCCAGGTTCACGGCCAGCCTCAGCTCTCTCTCTCTCTCTCCCTGTCTGTCTCTCTCTCTCTCTCTACCTAGTGAGGCCCTCCGCAACTTCGTGAGACCCGGTTTCAAAATAAAGTATAAAAAATAGGGCCGGGGGTGTAGTGCGGAGGTAGAACGCCCCTGCGTTCAATCCCCAGTACCGCAAAATAAATAAATAAATAAATAAATAAATAAATAAATAAACTCGTTTACCAAACTTGTTAAACATTTCCACAGGAGTTGGCTAGTGACCCTCGGATTAAGGCAACAGATATGGCAGGGTATTGTAGGACCTCACAGAAGATGGTGCCAGGGAAGAACTTCTAACAGCATCACTAATAGTGTTGCGTATTAGTGACGCTTCATATGATTTCACATATGAAGAGATACACCAAAGAAGAGATAATCAGTCCTTACCTGGAAAACCTCAGATCCATGTTAACCGGGGGGTGAAGGCACACTTTCAGTCTTGATCTATGTGAAAAATTCTAAATCCAAGCTGTTCCCCCATTTACTTTCTTCCCTAGGAGGAATGAGCATGGAGATGTTCCTCTATGTACTGTGGAGCACTTCTGTTCCCTAACTAAAATGAACTCCAGTCTCTCTTCATGACTTCCCCCACTTATTGATCAATATACAGACAAAAAAAAAACCCCACTCTTGTTTATGTGTCTAATATATCAAGAAAAACCCAAGCCATTTTTGAATGTTATATTTATAGATAATCAAATGAAACTGCAGATGGAGTGATTAGGCAAGAAGAATAAGATGATAAATATTTGCCTATTCATAAAACTCATTTAACCATAACAGACCAAGCCAATCCATCAAAAAGTACAAAATAAAAAGTATGCACAACTTGAGAAAAAAGAAAACTATATTCTTATTTACTTGTGAGGGAAACTTTTACTACCTGGATCTTGAGGTTTTAGTGGTGACATTTACTAAAAAGGTATCTTCCAGATACTAATGACCACATATAATAGGGCTGTTAAAATACTCTGCAAGAAAAAAAATCAATGTTGGGGAAGATAGAATGACACATTTTCTGAGACTTTGCACACTTACGTTTCTACGTTTTGCCTTTTTTTTTGCCGTACCGGGGATTGAACGCAGGGGCGCTATGCCCCCGGCCCTATTTTTTATACTTTATTTTGAAACCGGGTCTCACGAAGTTGCGGAGGGCCTCACTAAGGAGAGAGAGAGAGAGAGAGAGCGAGAGAGAGACAGCTGAGGCTGGCCGCGAACCCGGATCCTCCGGTCTCCGCCTCCCAAAGTACTGGGATTACAAGCGTGCGTCACCACGCCCGGCCTATGTCACTTCTAATTTGTAATTTGAAGATTAAACACTCACCCCTGGCTAAATAGCAGTGGGACAGCTGAATGTGAGTGATACACGGAGAATCCACGACTGAAATGCTGCCTTTGCACACTCCCTCAAAGGATTGGCTGCCTCCCATGGCATAGTTCTGTTATTTTCCATGCTCCAATTCTGATCTGAATCCGAGTCCCTTGGTAAAGAGACAGCGCAGCAATCCCCAAGCAAACAGTTCCCGCTATGGAGTTCAGCAACCCCTCCCCCCGCCAAGTATGCTCTGTTGCCAGTGAAAAGATGCTGCTTTAAATGGGCTAATGGGCTGATGTTCATACCCTGACATATATCAAAATGTATAACTACAATTTACAATGCACCAATAAATGAACATAAAAAGTTAAAAAAAAAGAGTAAAAATAAAAAAAATGGGTTTCCTTCTGGAATGACCTTTCTAAGGTAAGATCCCAAAAAGTGGGTGTACATCTTAAAACGGGAGCCAAACAAGATGATTACTAAGGTTCATTTTAGTTTCTTCTTTTCCCTCATATTTTTATTGGTGTATTGTAGTCTCACATCATAATGTAGTTCAGAGTGATAGGGACATATACGCACAGAGAACTTGGTGAGCTTCCCCCCAAAGTATTTTTTCTTAAGAAATCCAGACTGCTCAAGACACCAGGAAGTCTGCTAGTGTTAATATTTCTCTTGGTCTTATACCTGGGGAATAAAAGATCCCACATGTATATCTCCTTTAAAAACAGATTTTATGTATCAGATGATGAGATAGTCTACCCCAAGAGTTTCAGTCCTAGCTCTAAAAAATATCTGGAGAGATAGAGTAGAAAACTGAGTTTGTGGACATATGGGAGTGAAAAAAGGAAAATTTAAAAATAGAACTTGAAGGAAATTTAATAAAAACTAAGTTAAGGGACATAGGTATGAAAATAATGAGGGAAAGGAATAAGGGGGTTCTTTCTTCAACCACAACACTGATAATCACACAAGAATGTGGGTAAATATGTGGGTTGCATGGAATAGATTCTTTCCTGGCTCTGGCCCCCAGGTCTACCTTGCAAATATTGATTTGTGCAACTATTATTCTGCAAGTACGATGCTGAAGAGGCTTGATAATATGGAAGGAACATATTTGTTTTCCAAGAAGTGAACACAATTAAAACACATTTGGGAAAGTTACAGACACTGTAGATGGTGGTGAATCTGGAAGGTGATATATATCCTGTATCCGATTAAGATTTGCAGAAGACAGCCTGAGTGGTCTGCAGAAGATTATGCTCTGGCAGCTTGTCAAAGAAACCATGGGCAATTTAGAGCGGGAGAGCTGTTTCAGGGTGCCAATACACAAGAGAAGTGCAAGTGGAGCGTGTGAAGACAGCTACACAGTTTGAGTTTGTGATTCAGAATTGAAGGTGCTTTTTCCAAATATGCTACCACTGAGGACACAAAGCAGGCAGACTGTGATTCCTACCACATCCCCACCAACCTCACCTGTCTTTTCGAAACAAAACCCAGACAGATCTTGAAGAATTATAATGGATCATTTTGAACTTAATTCCAGCTGCTGTTCCAGATGCAATTTATTTACTGGGAAAAAAATGAACACAACCCCTGATACCTGGTCTGCATTATTGATCTGTCAGATTTTTTAAATATATGTTAGTAAGAGACCACAAAAAGCACATTGCTTTAGTTTGCAGGGTCAGAATATATGCCTTCACAATTCTGTCTCGGGGCTATGTTTGTACTGGAGCCCTCAGTTATAATCTCACTCACAGGAACACTGATCATCTCTCCATTCAATGAGACTTCACATCAGACCACTGCATTGATATAGGATGATAGAATCAGGAGCAGGAAGCAGCAAGTGTCCTAGGTATTGTGGAAAGAAGCATGTATGTCAGGGCTGAGAAATCAGTCTCACTAACATGCAAGGTTTTGCCATCTTGGTGAAATATCTAGGGCTGTGTTGCAATATCCTTCCCCAAGTGAAGGCGAAAAGTGCTACATGTGACCCTTCTAATCCTTGTAATTACTGACAAAGAGACAGACAATATGCCCAGTGAGCTGCTTTGAATTTTGAAAGTCAAATGTCTTCTTTATGAAAGAATGCCAGTTTTGAATGGGACTGAAAGGGACAGAGGGTTTTTGTTACAGGTCCAGGTGGCTACATAAGATGTTCTCACATTTAGGATACATCATCCCACTGGCCCTATGATTTGTGAAGTATGTATGGCAGATAAATATGTTGCCTGGAGCCTTTGTAAAGCCCCTACAGCTCAATCGTTATAGGGGTGTAGGATTTTAGAACAAAGCCATGCCATCTTCATTCAACAAACAGGTTGAATGAATTCAACAAATACCATGTACTCCACAGTAGAATGAACTTAACCAATACCATCTACTCCACAGGTTGAATGAATTTAACAAATACCACCTACTTCCCCAGAATGAATGAATTTAAAAAAAATACCATCTACTCCCCAAGGGAATGAATTTACCAATGCCATCTGTGGGTGCTATGAGGTCTGACTCTGAGGTCTGGCCATGAGGCCTTGCCAGAGGAGGAACGAGAACAAAGGAACAAAGAAAGAGAAATGCCCCCTGCCCATTGCCCTGCCTCGAGATGACCTGGTCACTAGCACACCAACCAGTAACTTACACAACTTCTCCTGTACTACCCCCCTCCTTGCCCCATAAAAAGCCCCTAGACTGTAAGTAGGCAGGCTCCTGACACTCGTGGACTCTCTCCCAGTCAGTTGCCTCCTTCCAGGTTTTATTCCTAAATAAAATTTGCTCCTTGCTATCAAGCTGTGCTCTCTTTGTCCCCATATAAACCGACATTATCTACTCCTCAAGTTGAATGAGTTAAACCAGTACCATCTATGTTCCCAAGATGCGTGAATTTACCTAGTGCCATCTACTTCCCTAAGATGCATGGATTTACCCAATGCCATCTACTTCCCCAGGTTGAATGAATTTAAACAATGTATCTTCATCCCCAAGAGGAATGAATGTACCCAATCCTATCTACTTCCTCAGGATGAATGAATTTAAACAATGCCCTCTACTTCTCCAGGATGAATAAATTTAACCAATGACATCTACTCCCCAGGTTGAATGAATTTAACTAATACCATCTATACCCCAAGGAAGAATGAATTTAACAAATCCTATCTACTTCTCCAGGATGAATGAATTTAAACAGTACAATCTACATGCCTTGTTGAGTAATTTACCCATTGCCATCTACTTCCCCTGGATAAATAAATGTAACCAATGCCATCTACTTCCCCAGGATGAATTTAACCAATACTATCTACACCCTCATTGAATAATTTACCCAATGCCATCTACTTTCCCAGGATGCAAAAATATAACCAATACCATCTACTTCTCTAGGATGAATTTAATCAGTGCCATCTACTCCTCAGTTTGAATGAGTTTAACCAATACCATCTAATTCCCCAAGATGAAGGAATATTTTTTAAAAAAATACAATCTACTCCCCAGTTGGATGAATTTAAACAATACCATCTATTCCCCAGGTTGCATGAATTTACCCAATGCCATCTACTTTCACAGGATGAATGAATTTAACCAATGTCATCTACTTCCCCAGGATAAGTGAATTTAACCAATAACATCTACTTCCCCAGGGTGAATAAATTTAACCAATGCCCTTTACTTCTCCAGGGTAAATAAATTTAGCCAATGCCATCTACCCCCTCCCCAAGTTGAATGAATTCAACTAATGCCATCTACTTCCCCAGGGTGAATGAATTTAACCAATGCCCTTTACTTACCCAGTATGAATGAATTTAACCAATGCCAACTACCCCCCCATTGAAGGAATTCATTAGTTGAATTAAAAAATGCCAGGATGAATGAATTAAAAGAAACATCTACTACCCAGGTTGAATGAATTTACCAGTGCCCTGTACTTCCTCAGTATGAATAAATATAACCAATGTCATCAGCTCAGATTGAATGAATTTAATCAATATCATCTATTCCCCAGTCTGAATCAATTTACCCAATGCCATCTACTTTCACAGTTTGAATGAATTTTCCCAGTACCATTTTCTTCCCCAGATGAATGAATTTATCCATTACTATCTACTCCCTAGGTGGAATATATTTACCCAATGCCATCTACTTTCTCAGGGTGAATGAATTTATCCAATGTCCTCTACTTCTCCAGTATGAATGAATTTAAACACTGGCCATCTACTTCCTCAGGATGAATGAATTTGTCCAATACCATCTATTCCTCAGTATAAATGAATTGAAACAATGCCATCATCTACTTCCCCAGGATGAATGAATTTATTCTCCAGGTTGAATGAACTTACCCAATGCCATCTACTTCCAATTAATTTAACCAATACCATCTACTTTCCAGGTTGAATGAATTTAACCAACACCATGTACTCCACAGGATGAATTTAAACCAATGCCATTTACTTCTCAGGATGCTTTCCAAAGATTCCTTACTCTTTTCCCCAGGTGAAGATAAATGTTTTATAGAGACTCTAAATAAAGCAATCCTAGTTCATATTTAAATATTAAATATATAAAATTATTTCTACTAGAATAAGAGAACACTCATTCTGTCAAAGCTCTCCTTCAGAAAATGTTCATAAATATTTTATTTTATTTTTTGCGGTACCGGGGATTGAACCTGGGGGCATTTTACCTCCGAGCTACACCCCTGGACCTATTTTTTTTTATACTTTATTTTGAAACCAGGTCTCACTAAGTTGCGGAGGGCCTCACTAAGTAGCTGAGGCTGGCCGCGAACCCGTATCCTCCGGTCTCTGCCTCCCAAGTACTGGGATTACAAGTGTGCGCCACCACGCCTGGCATAAATATTTTATATATTACACAAGCATAGACAAACCGTGTATCTTGCAATTATAGGTAGCTAGACTTCTCAGGTGTGACCAAGCTATAGACACAATTAGGGTAAAATTAATAAAAGATTAAAAATTGCTTTCGAATGAAGCACCTCCAGATTAATTGCTAGGATCTCTGGCCAACCCTTCATGAAAGGATCTCAGTAGTAGCTGGCACACTTTTACAAAGTTGCTTATACTTTGTTCTTTGTTGTTACTTGAGTTTTCCATGGAGCTTTCCCAGGCATTGTGCTGGTTGACATCTTTCTGTCCAAGATGTCTCTCCCATCTCACTGCCTTAGACTCTCGCTGTTCTCTTCACTGATGCTATTAGACTTGTAATAGATGGTCTGATCCAGCCTGCAATGATGTCCTCACTGAAGTAACAGAAGAGCCCGCTCTCCATCATGACTGTAATTCTTAAATCAAGCCTCAAACAGGGCTGCCTTTCACCCTATTTATTACTAAACTCCAAATACTTGATTTACTCTATCATTGGAATTGCCTTGTTTTTATGGCATAAATCTTGGCACAAGATCCCCAAGAGGTTAATTTGGAAGATAGTTTCCTTGGTGAGAACCTCATCTCTGTCCCCTGTTCTTCCCACTGAGACCCAGCTGTTATCCCTGCATAGAATCATGTTGCTTTAGAAGTATGAAGATAGCCTTATTTACTCCACATTCTTAGAAACAGTCGTTCAAATGAGTTAACCTTTCTTCAGTACTCTTAAAATATGCCCTTAAATACCTTAAAGGTTCATCCTCATTTTCTTTAGTATGCCCTGACCTATTCTGAAACACCAAGATGTTAATAATAGGCCCAGATTGTCTCTCCTGGTGCCCTAAATAAATATGTTCATCAAACTATAAGTCTTAACATTCCTGGCATACTATCACTGGGCTTAGAGAGGCTATATACTGTGTTCCCAGGTATTTTACAATGTACTCAACAATATATAAAGAGAAAATCTATACCTGGGTACTTATATGAAATATGTAATTACACAATAAAAATCATTTTATAACTTCATACATCAAGAGTGTCAATCATTTCATTTCATTTTTCCTAGTTGACAGGACAGAAAATATCAGAACACATATTTTACCCACATGACTAATTTATTCCAATTACGTAGTGATTTATACCACTATGCAATAAATGGTACCCTGTGACACATTGGGAAAAATTAGTTTATTTTCTGTTTCATTATTATAACTTGGAATGCTAACATTAGTTTTCCTGCAAGTTTTGAAGAAAAAAAAAAACAGCTCTAAGGTGCTCTTTTCCCTGAAGTTTTAAGAAACAAACAAAACACTTCCTTCTTTTAAGATCCATCAAAATAATTCCTCAGCTGCTGTTAAAATTCTTACCCATTCATTGAGCTTGGAAAGCATAGAGCCATCATAAGAACTAAATCTCCCAGCTCCTCCCCAGTCTCTCAATGCTGGAGAATCATGGGTACAACTAGATAAAAAGTGGCATTATCTCAAAAGTCTCATTCAACAATGGATCTTCATGGAGTCCAGACAGAGTCGCTGTGGCTTAGTCTGCCTTGGAAGGCGCTTGGCACAGTGGGTGGGTGAGAGTCTGAGGGCTTGTGTCCCTTTTGTGTAGTCCAGGTGTTCTCTCAGCTGAAGAAGGACCTTTTTGTCCAAATTTCTTTCAGGACTTTCCTCCCTCCCCACTCAGTCAAACCATGGGTCAGACCCTCCAAATTGAGAAAGAAAGCCGCTTTTTCTATGGGATCATAGAATTCTCTTCACAATGGGAATACACTCGCCGAAGAGGTCAATCCCAAACTGAAAACCAAGTGGAGGGCTTCGGAACTATAAACTAGAAGTTGTGGGCCTTTGTCACCTGCTGCCGCTCTTCCGTCCGATAATAGGGGAATTGCTAATTCATGATGATAAGCCAAAAGGAGGACATTATGCATGTGCCCACACAATGCTAAGAAGTGACACTTTGTTTTCTGTGCCTGCCACCCCACAAAGGCCGCAGTGAGAAGCCGGGTCTGGTTACCCTGGTCGCCATGGTGCTGACGCGGGCCATCCTGGCATCCACGTCTTTGTACTTGCAGGCTGCCAGGGCCCTCCCGGTGAAAGGACGAGTCTGTGGGCCTTTGCACAGCATTCGTGGCTCAAATTAGTTGGATACATGGGGCCTCTTTGCAGCACCTGCTCCTGTTCTCAAATTCTAGCTCTGTTGGGAATTATTATCTAGCTCCCTTCTTCTCTCTCCCTCTCCTTTTGTAATTATGTCTAATCCTGCAGACACCTGCCTTGGCTTTAGGGGACTCCTGATTAAAAAAAAAAAGAGAGATGAAAAGACCTTTTTATCCATTTGTATCCAAATCTACCGAATAAACACAACAGGCCCTGGTTAATTAAACATGTCTGAGGGGAAGGTTTGAGAAACCCCACCATGGATGAGGCTGTGTACTCTCCTCTGCCTCTGTCGGGCCATCTTCACCTGGCCCCAAATTCAGAAAAATATTTATCCAAACCATTTAAAATCTTTCGTCCCTGGGGCTTCTGATGGCAGTTTTGCTTAACTCTTCGGAGATGTTTTGAGTTTCACTACAGGGTTATTTGAAAAGCAGGGTACTCCTTACTTTTCTGATCAGGACTAAGACAAATAAATGTCAGACTAGGTAAGTTATGACGGACACATCGACTGGACAGTTTTCTATCTCTAAATAGGAGAATTTTCCTTTTCACGTAGATTTTACTTCTCCTTCATCACCCAGGCTGAACATTAATTTTATCAAAATTTCTTCGAAATCACTTTTACATTAAAAATAAACTTTAGCCTGGCGTCCTTTGACATATCAGTATTCCAAGCTAAACATTTTAGATAACCGAATAGTTTGTTCCACGCTTTCATTATAATGCAGTATAGACACACAAATAATGTTTTTGTCTTTATACAGTCACTGAAAGGATCCTGGGACATACATATTTTTTAAAATTTAACCCAGAGATTTAAGGGAAATAAAAAGTTTGGGGAGACTGGGTGGAAAATGCAAAAAGATTACAAATAATTCTAATTTGTTTAACGTGCAAAAGTATTGCTCAACAGTAGAAATTTCCTTTCCCTTTTCCACCTGAAGGGTTCATGCAATCAATGATAACCCTGTGGAAGCACCACATGTTTAGTTTCATGGGACATGATTCTCTCTGGTATTAAAAGTTCTGCTGGTGGCTGGGAAACACAGGCTTTCTCTAGCTTCTGAGTTGTGGACTGACACGAGTTTAGGAGGCAGAGGCTCAGCTTGGATGATCCTCTTGTATGGATAAACAGCATCTTTTTCTTATTTGGGACTAAAGGTAAAGAGGGAGCCACATAAATAGGTAAACAAGTTTGCAGTCATAATACAGAGCCATATGGGTCAGAAAATCCTGCTTAAAACAAACAACACATGCTATACAGAGATCCCCTGGTTTATAACCCATAATTGCCATGTAACTTTTCATGTTGAAACCTAGATTGCAAAACTATGTACACAGGTGTTTACACATCTGCCCTTCCCTTTTTATTATATTTGGCACTATAACCTCAAGCGATTAACCAACCTAATTCTACATGCACCTGCCGTAAGGTTGCTTGTGTTTCCCTGGCTGCATGTGGTTTCTAATCCACATCGAGTAGTTCAGGAATATGTATGGAACTTAAGACCACTGGAAATGTTGAGTTTTTTTGAGAGAGTAGCTGGCAAATGTTGAGAAACAAAAACAGTTTTACTGGAAGAGGCAGAGCCTCAGGGATGAGGTGTCATACTAAGGACTGTAGGTGTTTGGATGATGCTAAATCTGCCTTGGGATAGTCTATGATGCACAGCGATAATCTCTGAATGTGAGAAGCACATAGCTTTCTATTTATATATTTTTTAAAAAGTAAAAGAAATGGGAGTAATAAATAAGGAAATATGCATAATCTATTAACTGACTTATTCCAGAGTCCTCATTCCTTCACCTGGAGGACACTGTGCCTTATAAGCAGGTGCACATCAGGAAGGAGCACCGACCCCCACAGAGGTGCTGCCTGCCTGTCTTCACACTGTTTCAGGCTTTCCAAATTGTGTGATGGATTGGAATTTGCACACTCCTAATTAACTGGGATTTTGAACGTTATTATCTTTTTTTTTCCATGTTGGCTTCTTTTAACTAAACCGAATCCTTATGAAATGGGCAAGGGGCTTTAAAAAAGAGTCCTGAGGAATAATTCTGGGTCAAAGGTAATACAAATCACATAATTGCAGGCAAGAGAAAGAGGAGGAGGAAGAAGAGGAGGAGGAGGAGGAGGAGGAGGAGGAGGAGGAGGAGGAGGGGGAGATGGCAGCCAACGCTTATCTACTTCAATTGAGCTCTTTATCAGCTACTTCAAGAGGTAGAAAAGATGACATGATCGGATTGGAGGAGAAATCGGCACACTAGAAATAATGTTACAAAGAAGGTGATTTGGAATATAGATTTGGATCCACCATGATGAAGGATGAGTTTTGCTGTAGCTGTGAATTCTGCCTCAAGCTGTCAGCCAAGGGTAGTGAAGCTCTCACATGTAGACAGATATTTAAAAATATCACTCATTTCATTTTCATCTCATCCTTTAAATTTCCTTCTATTTTTGTGTGAAATTAATAATGCATGGATGTATCAGTACATTATTACTGGAGTATGCTACGTATGTACCTTGTCATATCATGTGTCTAAGAGGCTGATTGCTAAGATCTAAGATTGCTGGTTCTCTTTTGTGTGTTGTCGCCGAGACATGTGACCTCCCTGGACATCCGTTATCTCAACTAGAAAATGGCGCTCAGTTACCATATCCAAGTTAATTGTTTGGGTTGGTAAAGACTTAATGATGCCTAACTCCAGGAATCTTATGCCAGGTTTTTAATGAAAGATGAAAAGGTCCCATATGCCCCATCTCAGAATCCTTAACCAAGAACCTGTCTGTTCGATTTGCTTTGCAAAAAGAAATCCAGTGGTTGGGATCTCACGACTTAAAAGAAGCAAGAAAGTTACCTCCAGGCTCTGGCTGAAAATACCGTGTATGTGGATGGTTTCCAAGGTAGTATCGCTACCAAAAATATATGTATATTTAGGAAATTTGCCTGAACTTTGGGTGACCTGAAATCTGCCAGCACACATTACAGGCTGGGACATCTGGTGGTCAATAAACTTATTTATTTATTTATTTATTTTACATGAAGCAGCTGTACTTGAGCAGATGACCAGGGGCTGTGCAATCAGAGTGTGAATAGCTGAATTACTAAATCATATTAGGCTTCTTAGGCACTTGTTTAAGGGCTGCATGTGCCTTTTTAATTTTCCTTTATTAAGGTCGGTCTCAAACATAGCAGTGTTAGCAGTCGGGTTATTAGTGACTTATTTGCTTCATTAAAATTTATGGCACATTTTACATGCACCATCTGGGGCAATGTCTCCCCACCTCACTGTTAAAATGTAACTTAAAACCCGGCCTGGCACTGATAATTCCTGAAAAAAAAATGCTCTATAGATGGAATTCTTTTTTTCTCCTGCCAGGGTTATCCTGCCAGAAACGTAACACGCAAACACCATAACAGCACAAGCAATATTTCCAACCCAACCACATTCAATCACTGCTGGGATACAAAGTCTTATGTTCAAGATTTTTTTTTTGCTATAAATTTTTTGTTTATAGATTAAAAAAGAAGGAGGGAAGAAGTTGTTATTTTTAAAATAACAACTTTAAAAGTTGCAAACCTCGTGGAAAAAAATGGAAGAACTTAAAATGCCTTTGGCAGGATACTACATACCTTGATCTCCTGTGGTATAATTCAAGGATATTTTGGTTCTGGAAGTTGCAAATATAAAATAACAAGATAAACTAAAATACTAAGTTATTTAAGAGTCGATAGACTTTCAGAGTCTACTTGATGCATCAATTATCTAAGTTTAAAAAAAAAGATTAGCAAAGGGGCTATCCAGATGGTATACATCTTATAGATCAAAGCCCTGGGTTCAGTATCTACTGCCCCAAACAAAAACAAACAAAAAGATGGGTATTATTATTCTCTACAGTAAGAAATAAAATTTTTGAATAGGAAAGGATCTTATGAGGCCAGAATCCATCTCTCCAGACAATAGTTTAAACAAAATTCAAATAAATGAGATATTATTTTAATTTTAACTCCAGAAAAGGAATTAAAAAACTTCCTTGGAGAGTCACTGCAAGGTTTAATAGCCTTTGCTACCAGGAGATTTTCCTACTTTTAACCTAAATTTCTGATTCTTTTCTAGGAACCCATTTGATCTTTTAGGGATCACCAAAATAAAATCTTCTACTAGAAATAGGAAAGAACATGAGTAAATAAGTAAACAGATGAGTAAAACAAGCAAAAAATGATTCTTCTGATCTTGACATGATTTTCATTAAATCTCTCATTTCTAAGTAAAATCATATATTTTAACTTTTCCCCCAAAGTTCTATTTTACATCCTTAAAATATCTTGATTCTGGTGATTTTTTTCCAACCCACTTTATCCTCAGAGAAAAGAAATGAACACAATAGCCATTCAACTAAGTATTTAGCTAAAACATAGCCCAACTGGAACTAAAACCCATATTTGTACTAGTAAACTCAATAGTATAGTTATGTGTGTTACACACCCAGAAAGGAGTCTTACATTTAGACTCAAGTTCTGTAAGAAGTGATGTTAATGGTTTAGTCATTTGTAAGTACCAAAATCACCACTAAGATTTTTAGGTGTAGTTTCTGAAGAATTTGGAGATTTATGAAGTAATAAAAGATTTATGAAAAATGATGAGTCAGTTCTCTAGTGGTAAAAATTACATTTTCTTTGCCATTCACATTCAATGCAACTCTCTCTGCCATAATGAATTGAGAAATTCCAGTTGGAAATGGCTCTGTCAGTGTGGATCTCAGTGTAAAAATAATCTGTGCAGATCTATAGCCCTCCTGAAATGGATAAGTAGTATGAGAGTTATTTAAAGCCAGTGATACTTTGAAGATATTTGTTACTGCAGCATAATATGCCCATCTTCACTGATATAGATATGCATTTCTCTTGATGCAAATAGGAAACATATAAAGCTAAAAGGTGTTCATTTGAAATTTACAGATTTTTACCTCCACCAAGGATGTAGAAAGCTACAAAAATATCACTTCCACCCTAATAAGAAGAATTTGTCTACTCTTAAAAATTCATAATTTTAACCTGTCAGGGAGCTCCAATTAGAAGGTAACTGGATAAACTGAATGTTACAAGGTGAGAAGACCCTCCAAGGAGAGATGGATCACATGAATATTTAATCTTTGGCAAGCATGGGAAGTTGAGGCAGCCGCCATAACAGTGAGCAAGGAAACAGCAATGAAAACATTAACCACTTATTAAAGACGAAGCATGGGTTAAAATATTAGTTTATGGGTCCCTAGGAGCATCATTCAGAGGAGAATTTGCAGCCATTTGCCAGTCATTATCCACTGGCTTCAACTGGGTCCTTCTATAAAAGATTAAGATAAAGGAAAGAGACTTCAGTGAAATTTCCCTTTGTAGCACAGGTTGGTCCTATCTAGATTTAAAGATGGGGAGAACCACCTGAAGAAGTCTACCTATGCCCTAAACCCAGAATGATAGCAAGATGATGGCCAGCTGCCGCTGCCCAACCCCAGACTCTGGTTAGACACGAGGACAAGCTACTTGTTGTTGGAGGAAGGGAAAGATATCCTCTTGCCTTCCTAAACCTTACTTTGATTTTAGGCTAGGTCTGCTGTCATTGAGAGAAATATCGGAAACCAACCTTGACAGTGCACTCACACTGTGCCAAAACATCTGCTACTATGGAGGAACAGGAAACCTGCTGGTACCCAGGATACTGCTCTGTTACCAGGCAAAGGTCTACTGTTGCTAAGGGAGGGGCAGGCAAATCACTCTCACTGATCACTCTTTCCCACTTTTTTCCAGGCTTCTTTAAGAGAATACCATTGATTGGATAGCTTACAGAAAAACAATAAATCTATTTCTCATAGTTTTGGAAGCTAGGAAGTCCAGGATCAAGGCAAAAGCAACCATGAGAAACAGACTCAGAGATTACCCAGTTGTTGGAATTATTAGACAGGAATTTAAACTAACTATGATTAACCAGTTACGTGAATAGTAGAAAAGATATATGAGATCCATGAAGAGATGGAGAATTTCATTAGAGAGATTAGAACTATCCAAGGGAATCCAACGAAAATGCTAGAAGTGAAAACAGAGTATTAGAAATGAATCATTCTATCAATTAGCCTACTAATTGTGCTATGTCCAGTCAGTGAACCTACAGCTAAATGATATCACCTAATGGCAATACAAAGAAAAACGAAAGTTAAAAAATAAAGTAGAACCTCCAACAAGCTCAATCTATTTATTTGTAAAACACTCTACTCAATAATAGCTAAAGACAAATTCATGTAAATGCAATGGAATATTTACCAAGTTGTATCATTTGCTGAGTGATAAAAGAAAATTCAAAGAATTAAAAAAATATAAGATCACAAAATATATGCCATGACTCCAGCAAAACAATAGTAAAAAACAAAACCAGAATGATGTTTTTTCCCCCAACTTTACTGAGATACAACTGACAAAAAAGTATATATATTTAAGGTTTAAAACTTGATGTTTTGATATACATTCCATTGTGAAAGAATTACCATAATTAAGCTATTAACATATTCAACATCATATTTACAAGAACACACTCACACACACAAACAAAATACTTTGAACTAAAAGAAAATTAAACAAAACACGTAAAACTTATGGAGTGTAACCAAAGTGATTAGAGGAAAATTTATAAAATTGAATGTTTACATTAGAAAAGAAGGATTTCAAAGTAATTATCTCAGATAACACTTTCAGAAATTAACAAATGAAGAGCAATTAAATCCAAATTAAACTGAAGGAAGTCAATAGTAAACATAACAGCCAAAATCAATGAAACAGAATATAGAAAAACTATGGAAAAAAATCAAAGCAAGCAAATCTGAGTGTGTAAATAATCAATGCAATTGAAAATCTCTGTCCAGACTAACCAAGACAATCAAAAAAGGTCGGGGGTGATGGTGGGTGGGGGAAAGACACAAATAGCCAATACTGAGAATGAAAGGAATCAGTGCAGATAATAGAAATATTAAAGGAGTGATATTTGAGTGCTATGAATAGTCTTACAAATAAAAATTCAATACACAGATGAAAGGGACAAACCATTAGAAAGACACAAACTGGAAAAGTTTACTAAAGAAGAAACAGATAGCCTGAGTAGCCTTATGTCAATTAAATAAAGTGATTCAAATATATTCATTTATATTCATAATTATTCAATTATTCATTTATATTCACAATATAAAATAATTTAAAAAATGCAAGTCTATATGATTTCACTGTTAAATTATACCAAATATTTAAGGAATAAATAATTATATGCAATTTTTTAAGAATATAAAAATGATAGCAAACTGAACTTGTTTCTTGAGGCCAGAATTACCCAGATACCAAAATGAACCAAGATATTATAAGAAAAGTATAGGTAGGTATCTTCCAGAAAGAAAGATTCAAAAATCCTTAACCAAAAATTTTCACTTACCTTCAGCCATATGTAAAAATGAAAACCCTTTGTGTCCAAATAGGAGTTAACCCCAAAATATAAATTTAGCTTAACATATGAAAATCAATTTAATTCATCATATCCACCAACTAAGAAAGAAAAAATATGTTAATAGAAACAGAAAAAGCACTGGACAAAATTCAATATCTATGGTCACTAAAAAAATAGTAATTCTTAACAGACAGAAATAGAAAGGAACTTCCTTGATCTGATAAAGTGCATCAATGCAAAACTTAGAGGTAATATCACACTTATGATGAAAGATCAAATGCTTTACCCTAACATTCAGAACACAACAAGATGTCTCACCACTTGTAGTCACCATTTTATTGGAGTAAGAAATATGCAAAAACCTACCTGGAGGTAATCTGATTTTAGAAATGTGACAGATTACCAGACCAGCATACAAAACACAATCATAATTCCCTATAATATCAGTCTCCAATTAGAAGTTAAAATGAAAATATACACATTTAACATATGAAAAGCATGAACTATTTTAGGCCTAAATTTGAGCAAACATACAGAAGATTGAAAATCTCTGAAACATTGCTGAGAAAAATTAAAGAAAATCTTAGTAAATGAAGTTGGATGTTTTGCACATGGATTGAGAATCTCAAAATTATTATAATTTCATTTCTTCTCAATTTTATATAAAAATTCAAAGTAATCCCAGTAGTTTTTTTTAAAAGTAACAGGTCAACTTTAACATTTATGTGAAGACGTAATAGTTTGACAAAGATGTGCCTAATTTTCTTTGTATTAATTTTGCTTGGTGTTTTCTAAGCTTTTTTTTTCAAAATTTTACTGGTACATAATAACTGTACATAATTGTGCGATTCATAGTGAATTCATATATATTTACATGTATATGTAACATATTTGGTCTGTTTTTGCTGAGCTTTTTGTATCTAATTTTGTCTCTCAAAATTTAGTAAATTTTTAGCCATTATTTCTTCTAGTATATTTTCTGCTTCATTTTCTCTCTCCTCTTCTGAGATTCCAGCTGTGTATTTTGTAGATCTTTTGAATTGTCTTAAAATTCTTTTGGGGGAGGTGGCCATTTTTTTTTACTGTTTTTTTCCTGCATGTTCTTCATTTCTGTTGAACTGAGTTCAAATTCATGGATTTTTTTTCTATAGCATCTCCATTCTGTTGTTAATCACATCCAGTAAATTTTTAAATGTTTTTCCAGTTTCAGAATTTCTGTTAGATTATTTTTTACAGTTTCTCTGCTAGTTTTTTTTTTTTGTCAATGTGAAGCAGACTGTCCTTCACAACCTTCAGTATATAATAACTGCTTTTATACTAATTCCACGATTTAGGTAATCTTGGATTTGGCCTCTGTTCTTTGTTCTGTGAGGAACAGCTGATGTTTTCCTCTTTCTTCCTATACTGAGTCATTTCAGATTATATCCTGGACATTGTGAATCACATCTCATCGAAACTCTGCAACCATTGTTTTTTTCTAAAGAGCTTTGTGCTTTTTTTTGTAAACTGTTAACCTGGCTTCATTCACAAGGAAACTTCTGGGTTTTGTTTATTTCTCACTGGAGGTGATAGCAGCTCAAATTTCAGTCTTACCAGGGCAGCTGGTAGTTTGCACAATATGTGTATTTGAATCATGCATGGTCACACGGAGGTCAGCCAGAGACTCAGGCAGGCTGCACATACAGAATTTGATGATGCCCTCCCCCCAGACTCTCTCCTTTCTGGAAGTCATGCCTTCCCTCCTCCACTGGATGAGGTGACCCCACATGCAGCGCTAACTCATCAAGTCAGCACCATTGACATTTCTCTATTGGAATTGGAAGTCTCCCACAGGGGCTACTAGAGCCTACTCTCGGGGTAAAAAAGTGGTAGAATAGGAAACACAGTATTATCCCTGCATTAGCTCATGTGGTGGCTCATGGGGTGGCTTATAAGGAACTATTCTCTCACATTCTGGAGAATAGAAACATATAAAGTCAAGGTGTCAAAAGGGCCCTTTCTCTCTGAAAGCTCCTCCAGAGGATGCCCTCCCTCTCCCTGCTCCTGCTTCTGTGGTTTCCAGCAATTCTTGACAACCACTTATAGGACACCTCATTCTGACCTCTGCCTCCATCGGCAGGTGGAATTCTCCTGTGACTCGGTCTTCACCGGCTTACATCCACCAAGACTCTATTTAAAAAAAAAAAATCTTTGAAAATTTCATGTTTGATTTGGGAGTCAGAAAGAAAACTGAGTAAACAAAAAACAGTAAATACAATAAATACTCTTGATTTTCATGGAGTTATTTGACCGTTTGAGCCTTGGTTTCTGCATCCACATGAGGATGGGGTACATCATTTGAGTTGTCACGTGCGGCGCCTCCAAACACAAATGGGCCTTATTTACCTGATTTTGCCTTTAAATTACCATCCATCTATTTTCATGCTGTCACTTCTTAATAAATATTGACAGGGTTTGAAAAAAATGACAGTTTCATAAATACAGCAAAATAACTAGTTAAGGCAAATGGAGCCACACTAGGCATAAGCAGGGCTGTCCGCTGGTTTTGATGAAGGCTGATCCTCTGAAAGTGCCCTTCAGAGTGACCCTTGGATCCCTGTGCTGTCGACATAAGCCAGTACCCCCGCAAGATTCCAGAGTGCACTCTAAAAAATACAAGTGCTTTTATCTTTGCATCTATGAAAGTCCTAGATTACATGTGGCTACCTTCTCTGTCAATTCTGCCTCAGTAAGGAGGATAGCAAACCTTTTGTTAATTTGAGTATTCGAGCTTTATAAGAGCAGAGTCACTTTTTTAAAAAAAATCCCTAGGCACTCAGCTTTGCTATGCCTACAATGTGGATAATAAAGTGTGCCTTATGCATGCTTCTGAGAAATGCAAGGAAAGTTAATTAGAAAATGTCAAGAAAGCTCTCCAAGATCCTCAGAGGGAAGAACATCATGTGACCACAATGTATCATTAGTATAAAAATAAAACCATTCCCAATCCCATAGCTTTTAAAGGGTCTTTACACATTGCTCGGGCATTTAAGAAATAAAATTATAGATTCATTGAACTAGAAAAAAAATCTCAAGATGCCATTCCCTGCTTCAGGAGGGACTATAGTTCTTCCATCCCATATGACTTCTTAACCTATTTTTAAAATTTCTAAAGAAAAAATATTTCAAAACTCACTTGACAATTTGTTTCTACTGCTTCATATCTCTTACCCGTACAATAATGTTCTTTTAGTCTACTTCTTAGATAACATAATGAAATCTAATTGAAGAGAATATGATTCAAGATACAGAGTGGAATTTCGTAGGCAAAAAATTGCTGATCTCAAATTATTTTGTACAACTAAAGTCAGTATTGTTTCTAAGAGGGATGGCAGAGATGGGATTTGACCTTGAAATCAGGTCAATGTCTTGATGATAAGTCTTTTACTTAAAATAATTTTTGTATAGGATTTTGAGATTTTTTTGCCAAAGAGTTTGAAAAAAGTGTTATCTCCTCCATTCTGTTTTTAATTCCATATACATCTATTGTATGCATTATAGACTAAAAATCAGATTTTAAAGAGAAGTCATGACTATGCTAGGGCCAAAATATTAGGAAAAGTACTTGAGAGAACTTAGTAAAGCAAGCACTTCCTCAATATTTTCTTGAGTGTAATTAGGATTATTGACAGTAAATATCCATTACAAGCTCACCAGGCTACTTTCTACTGTAGCTTGAGATTCAGAGTAATATTAAAAGACCAAATGAATGCATTTAGGGAAAGGAAATATTTATACACAGTTGCATTTATAGGTATACATTATTTTGGGTGACACATAACTGAAAACCATATATAATTTGAATATTTTATTTTTTATGAATTTTAAAGAAACCATATTTGTGAGGGATCAAGGAATTTATTTGCATGTTTCTTCTGAGTGGATACTGACTTTTATTCTTTTACTAGATGCTTGGTGGATCTCTTGAACTTGACCAGTTCACAGGGTCTAGTCACCTTTCTACGACTTCCTGTTTCTCTGTTCTCTGACCTATTTCATAGTAGCTCTGAACTCCATTTGTAATTGGATTTGTTGAGTTTGGGAACTCTGTCACCTAAACATGAAGAGATGTCAAGCAGAGAATTGTCAAGAACTTCAAAATTCATTAATTTGGCAAAAAAGTATGAACCGCCTTAAAATCCTAGGCCAATAACTTTTACTTTAGCTATCAAAATCCTGCTATAACAAATACTATTATCACACACTTTTATATAAAATCCCATGCAGGACTTCATAACAGCAACTACTTTTTGGCAGGTTGATATTAAAGAACCACCCAATATTGTAAAATAAAGATGTTTCCTAGAGTTTATATTAATAAGATGTGACCTTAAATGAAACATTTATTTTTATCCTGTCTCTTCACCTCTGTACCTAGCTGGGATTGTAAGGGCATTTATAAAAAAACCAGACATTTATTTGATGACTTCTATGCACCATGATCCTTTAAATAATACAGCTCACATTGAAGAAGAAAAAGAAATGAATAATTAGAAGCAGCAGATCAACAGATATGCATGTCATTTCTTTTTTATGACTGGGAACTAAATTTTTGCCCAAAAAGACCTCACAAAGAAAGCCAAGCTTTTTCCAGTAGCAGTGAGTTAAACAAACATGTGCTGGGACTTATTTTTAGATATAAAGGTACGTGGCCAGAGGTTTTATTCAGGATTGCTATTAAATAAACTCCCCTCAGGGCCTTGTAAAAGATGGTATTTGAATTATAAGTAGACATATGCCATTTTCCACATTTTGGGAGCCACTCACGATTTTTCCTTGTCTAGACGATGACAAGGGAAACTGCCCCCTTTTGTATTTCTGTTGAGTCCCATCCCTACAGTAATTATAAGTTTGGGGGCTCATTAAAAGCCTGAATTTTGGGGGGTAGGTATACTGCTTTTGAAGCTCCATGGCTGATCAACAGGATATTCTAAAAGACTTTTGATGTATACATGACTCATTAAGTAAAGGTCAAAATTGGACAATGTCCTGTTAATTTCCTTTTGCTGGAGAAATCAATAACTGCATCAACATTCATTAAATTTGACAGAAGCTAAGAAAGTTAGATGTGAAATGTAAATCAATACTTATTCCTGAAAGGATTAACTTGCTGTACAGAGAGTATAAAACATCAATTTTTTATACACATTGTGCAACCCAACAGTCCACTCCGGCTTTCATAGAGCTCTCTCCTGCCCTTTTGGCCTTCAACTCTAATCTGCCTTTGGATTTCTGCTAGAAGGAGCTGAATATCCTTGAACAAGTTTTACATTTTTTGATGTATATTAAATGACCCTTCTGTTTTATCAAGTTTGCAACTTATTAGGACTAAATCATGTGCCCCCTCCCAATCTAAGTATTTTCAAGTTTTAGAAAGTAGGCATAGATTCCCAAAGTCTGTGAGACCTCCCCTCAGGGGGGATGCTGGACCAATCCAAAGGGAGCTGGTAGTAGCCTCAGGTGAAATTGGATGGTGTTAAATAAAAATAAGGGGTCGGTGGAGGTAGTGGAAACCCTAGGGTAAGAATGCGCTGAATAATTTTTTTTTTTTCTGAAAAGGAGGAGGTGAGTCAATAAGTTTGGGAATCTATGTTTAGAATTATTTGATTTTAATATGCAATTTGCAGATTTAAAAGTTCTGGTTTTCCCTGTATACAGTGATTAGTAGACCTTCTGATATTCTATGAATCCTAGAGGAATATGGAAAAGCTCAATTTATTTACACAAATGCCTAGGAGTTGTTTGTTTTTATTGTTGTTATCTTTAAGATTTTGAGCTGCTTGACTGCATTTTCATGAACCCAGGTCCTACGTTCATTGACACAGATGTTCATAATTATATCTGTGTGCTATTGCAAGAACCTGAGACTTCTTTTGTGATAAAAAATATATCGAACTGTGCACATCATGCTTGTGGTGTTCTGTGGGTTTTGTTGCATTTTGATTTTTTTAATGGAAAATTCATAGATGGCAGCAATTAACCCCACCCTGGAAATAGATAAGGATCTCTGAGCATGTCACAGTTGTCTGGAAGTCTAAATGAGAAATTACTGCTTTCTCTCTCCAAGCACATGCGGGTTTGCCAAGACGCTGGATGGAGACCAGATGCCAGCCCGCAGTGAAGCCTGCAGTGTCCCTCATGCAAAGTCTCCCTGACCACCCAGGGCTTTCTCTGTGGGATTAGAACCAGGCTTGGTTTGCAGCTGGGCTCTGTGGGCAGAGTGGGCTCCTCAGATTGGGGGAAGTTATCTAGAAGGGCTATGACAGAAATCAAGGGGAACCCCCAGACATGGGAATGAGAAGAGACATTGCCTTTTTTTTTGAGAAGTTAGAACAATATGTTTGAAGAGAAACAGGATTCCATCGTTTCCCTATATTAATGCTTTCAATAACTTCCTAGGCAATTAAAACCAAGTGCTGCTATTAATTTGTTCTCTAAAATCCTCTGTAATCTAGCGCCACCCCTCTGTCTCTGCACGTTTCTCCTATCTGCTCACATCTCCTTCTCTTTGCATTTAGCCTTGTGTCTGTCTTGGAAACATGCCAGCAGTAGAGGATTTTGTGTTTGCTGTTTCTCCTGCCTGAAACACTCAGCACTTAGACTGTTGTCTGGCTGTCTCTCTCATCATTCAGGTCTTGGCTTAAATTTCAGCTCCTCACAGACAACTTTCCTGGTCATTACCCTGGGAGAAATAATGTCTTAGCCATGGATACCACGTGTGTGGTTTTCTTTACAATATTTGTCACTCTCTGAAATGATCCATTTTGTTGTCTCTTATTTTTATGCCTTCTCACTAGAATATAAACTCCAAGGGTTAGGGATTTTGTAACTACAACAGTGCCTGACATAATAGTATTTAAATACATACTCACTGATTAATAAATGAATGAATAAAAGTAAGTTAGAACCCCATGTCTGGTGAAGCTGTGAAAATGGAGAGCTCCTAAGACAGAGAGAGATCAGGTACCAGAGACACAAACAGGGAGCCAGTGACTTAGTGCAGAGTGAATTGAGTCCCACATTGATAGGGTCTTACCTACCTCCCAGGTTTAAGACTGGAGTCTGCACTTGCTCTGAAATTCCAACCTTGTGTGCCCAGTTCTTCTTGGTTCTTCCAACAGACTCACCTGATTACATGTCCCTTGGTGCTGAGACACGGATCCCTCACAGACCCTCAGATACAGGGATACTAGTCTACCTTTCAGGACCTCTGCCTACTTCCAGATTCTAGATGCTGATGAATCTTCCCTGGAGAACTCTGGCTCCTTCTCCTCTGAATTTCCCACAGGTAGCCAAGAAGCTCTGTCTAATTCCCCCAGGGGCATGTCGACCTGGCGATGCTCACATGTATGGCACAGAGATTCCAAGTTCCTTCTAATAGGGTAAGAACTGGCCCAAGAAATCTCCTCTTTGGACCCGTGGTATCATTGCTTCCCACCATTTGGGAAATGAGTTCTTATCAACAAGCCTTGGCATACTTGAAAAGTCAAGAGATCCCATTTGGATGAAATTTCTAGAGTCACCTCAGTATAGAACTTCCAAGTAGATCATAAAATCAGAAATGAATCTACTGGCTAAGTAAAGAAGTTTAAACTTCAGGGCCTTCTCTTATATTAAGTCCTTCCATAGCCTTGGAAAAGACCCTAGAATTTTGTTAATATGGTCACAAATGAATATAAAATTAGAAGCAGTGTTGTATTCCCTCTCTGAATCTGCTTCCATCACAATTCCCATCAGTGTAGTTGGTGTTGGAATGACTGGGTATTTGGGGGAATTTAGCTAGGGGAAGTAAAGTTGGACACACATTTATGGTAGATTTATTGGTGTATATTTATGTGGCTTGTAATCACATTAATGTACACTAAAGTTATTGTTAGCCATCCTGATATAGTATATAATACTATCTCATTTTCAAATGAGATAGTATTATTGATTATTAATGCTAATACCAATACCTCTCACCCTAAGAAAACAATGGGGATTGTTTCGCCATTTTGGTCTTCTATTGAGAAGGTGTCTACTGCTAATGCCTGTGGTTTTACAGGTAGCATGATTGACATAGTGATGAATGCTGGTCATGTATTTGGCTATAAATGTGCATCTTTTCATTGTCTTTCCTTGGAAATTCAAAGATAGAGGCATGAGATAGAGGGAATTGAATCATTTTTAATAAAATTTTTTGTAAAAATTAATTATTTTCTTAGACCATGATCTAATATATGAACTAAGAAAACACATGCCACTCACTCCTTAACAATCTTTATAAAATCATGTGCATTTAGGTGGGACATTTTTTTCTCTCTCAAGAATAAAATCTGAACTGTGATGTATAAGGGGACAAGTCTTTTTTTCCCCCTTGATCAAAATAGCACACTGAGCAGACTAGATTTGTGGTTTCATTATTGATGCTGGGCAAAAGAGTTGACAAAGGAGTAAGTAACATGCTGCTGGGTATGTCTTTGATTTGGGCTTGATTAGGGTGGTGGAGACACAGGGATTTTGCAGCCTAATGGTGCTTTCTGGTAGCGGGCTGGGGAGTCTGCTGGGCTTTGAGTTGAATTGCCTCCATCAGGGCACTCGCCCTCACAGCTGGTGCTAATGGGCGGCACTGCCCAGCTCTGGGTGAGGGCCCAGGGCATTTGGCTGATGTGCTCCAAGCCAGGAGTGGAAACTGGTGTCCTGCTGCTGACACCATGCTGTGCTCACCCTTTGGCTAATAAGGATATCTCTGTTTCCTGACCTGTCAGACACACATCTTCCCAGATCATTTTTTTTTTTATTAAAGACATTCTACAGAAAAATACTGTTGAGTGTTCTTTTCTACTGCCCTGCCTGGCTGCAATGGCTTTGAGCCTTCAGCAGGATGTGCCAATTCTCGACTCGGTGAGAAAGAGGATCATTCAGTGCTATTTTACAAAAAGAAAGTCTTTGCTCTTGATGTTGGAAAATTTTTGACTTACAGTTGTGTGACATTTGAAGCAACAAATTTTTACTTTAAAATAATATAATGGCGTTCCATTTCGGAGGAGACATTGTAGATAGCCAGGAAAATGAATAAAGAAAAAAAAAGGTTAGTAGAAGGAAAGGAATCCCATAAAAAGAAAGAAGTTAATAAGGCATGCAGGTGTGAAGTGCCTTCTGAGAATGACAAGCAGTTACCAACGAACACAGAATTATTTGTACTACTCAAGTGCATATGAAACCAAGGGGAGAAATTATAACTTTTTTGCCAACTCCAATATGTAGTTAACAGAAATATTTATATATGGGTCATTGTTAGAAGATAGGATGTATTTTTAGACAAAATGAAAAATGCACTCTAAAGTAATAGGTAAATGAGGGGAGATACTAGTAGAATACTGGAAGGGGATTTAAGGAAGGAGGTGCAGAGGTTAAAGGGGGGACTTAATGAAGGAAACAATTCAAATAATGCTATGTTCACATATGATGTTGTCAATACCAATTTCAATATTTTGTACAGGGAGGGTGAGAGAGCGGGGTGGGGTCAGGAGGGAAACACACCAAGTGCCGTGTGCATCCAGAACCTCATTATAGTGTATAATTACAATGCAACAATAAAAAAATTAAAAATAAAGTAGTAGGTAGTTCTGCTGTGGAAATATAAGCCAAATGAAGTCCACACTCCAGGGCCCTTTATCATAATGATTTTATTTCATTTCCTATGGAAAAGCAAAGCCTACCCCTTCCAGTATCTCACATGATCCTCTGGGATAAAAAATTCTGAAGATTAATGAGTTCTTAATGACCTAGTTACCTCTTAATTATTGAGACAACACGTGTTAATCATCCATGCTCAATGAAAATGCTTCAAAGACGTGCTAGGTAAATATGCTTTTTATTCATCCTAGTAAATACATATGATACCAACAAGGCAAAAATAAAATGGAGCACAACAACTATTCGTGCTGATATCAGGAGGCTTCAGGAGAAATTTCTTGCACACTTTGTGGGAAATTAAGAAAAATCCAAGATGAAAGAAGGTGAAAGCAATAGATTCTTCCCATCAGCTGTTTGATGGAGCTCTGTGTTCCACAGGACAGAGAACACAATACTGCACTTTTAAAGTGGGGGCACTTTTAATCCCATACCGGTTATTCAGTGACTAATGGTGACCCCCAGAATGATGGTGTTTTGGGCATTGTAAAAGATAACACTACTTTTGTGTGTGTGTGTGTGTGTGTGTGTGTGTGTGTGTGTGTGTGTGTGATTCCAACCTCTTATTCTTTGCTTTAGGGCATTTGAAATTGGATATGGGGTGGGGGTTGTGATGTTCTTTCCATTACTGTAAAATGAATTATTGGGAAGCTTGAGGGGCTCAGTTAGCAATTGTTAATGAGGCTTTATTAACCCAGGACACCACTATATGGAATTATAGTGTAGTAAAATAGATGTACTCCTAGGACTCCTTTGTTTTATTAATAGTGCAGCGGGGAAGTATGTGTGGCTCTGAGGAGGGAGAATGGCCAGATGAATGGCAGAACGTGGCTTTTCCTCCTAGATCAGAAATTCACCTCTGGTTCAAGTCAGATTTGGCCTCCAATGTACATCACAATTATCGAGTCAGTCCTCATGGAGTGTTTAATGCTGAAACTGGAAGCCTTTCTTTATAGTCTAATTAGTTAACTTTAATTCTGTATCTGTATTCAGAGAATTTTATTTTGTCCATTTAAGAGTCATTTCTACTTTGGGGACTTCAAGATTTGAAAAAGAGGAATAAAATAAATATCCACTATGATATAACTTGTTTTTTGAGGTTTTCCATTTGTAACCTACTTTTGCTTCCTGGCTTTGGAAATTTAATAAGGTCAAAGAAAGCTCGGGAAAAGAGGAATGAGTATGAAAGAGTGTTTGAGGCCTGGAGTTGAGAAGGAAAATAAGATTCACACTGGAGGTAAGTAGTGAAATGCAAACAGATCAGAGGGCGACGGATGCAGATGAGTGAAAAGGAAAAGAAAGTATCTGTCCTGCAGAAACTGAGGGATGTGGCCGTTCCTCAGTATCTGCAGGACATCTATCCCAGGACCCCCCTCCACCCCCGATGCTCAAGTCCCTTATATACAATAGCATGGTGTTTGCATATAACCTACACACAGTCTTCCACATACTTTAAATCATCTCTGAATGACTTGTAATACCTCATGTAATATAAATGCTATGAAAATAGTTGTCACTCTGTATTGTACAGGGAATAAAGACAAGAAATAAAAGTCGGTATATTTTCAGTATAGATGTGATTTTTTTCCCCTAACATTTCCTATCTGTGATTGGCCAAATCTATGGATGGGAAATCCATGGATTGGGAGGCTGATTGTATTAAACTTAGCTGGAAATTTTCAAGAGTTTGAAACACCCCTCAAACCACCTAAATTAAAAAACCACAAAAATGGCTAATGATCTGGCCCGGTTTCTCTCAGACTGAATTTCCTATGTAGCACTGTACACCTGGCCTTTGGTTCTGACCCACCCTTGAGAATGTAGGTCTTAACTACAATGATGCCACTCTGAGGGCAGAGAACCCAGTAACTCACCACTACACACTGGTAAACAGAGTTGGAGAGGTGGGCGATGATTCAGTCCTTGGTATCTGAATTGGCGACCAATTTAAATGCAGGGATTTCTCTATGTGTTTAAGTATCATTTATCCTGAGAAGTACACATTACTGAAAGGAAACAGAGACCCCGTTGGGACTTAATTAGGGAAGGCTGAGCTGGGAAGTGACAGTTTCCATGCTGTTTTGGAGCCCGGCTCTAGCCCTTGTTCCTAACTCCTGTGTAATACAATTAATATCCTGTATCTAGTTTTAATAGAGGCAGTAACTCTAGCAAGACACATTATTGCTTCTTGGCCCAAAGAGAAATGTTCATATATTTCTCTCCTTGCTGTTATCTGTCAAGCCGACTGGTTTCGTCTGCACCATGAGACATTACATATTCAGGAAACCAGTTGTTTCCATATGTCTTGTGGGAAAGCTATCATTTTTCAGAAAGGCACGGAACATTTTTCGTTCTTGCTTTCCCTCGGCATGTATCAGGTGGTAGCCATTACAGCATTCCCAGCACATACCCCTGATGTGAGAACTGGAGCTTCCATAACCCACAGTTTGTATTTATTTCATTGGGAGACAGAATTATAAACCTGCTTCCTGACATACAACCCCAGCTGCTAAGCATCTGTGCACCCATCTCACAAAAGAGTTCAGTAGGAGTAGGAAGGGTTGGTGAAGGACTGCTACTAGGAAACTTAAGTAGCATCTGAAGGGCAAATTAATGACAAAATCCTCAGCATCCTATCTTTAATTTATTTACCAACAGTAGAGAATAACTATGATATTACCTTGGTGATTAACCAACTTTTTATTATAATTTGTTCTCTCCAGACTACTTTTATATCCATTGTTCAAGATTCTGGCTCAAAACACAACTAACTTATGGAGCCCATTTGGACCACAACCACCTTGATGCTAGATAATAAGGAATTATTTTCCCCTACAGTAACTATAGGCTATTTGTAATATTAATGTTTCCTGTATTTTTTCTTAATAGACTTTAGTGTTGTTAGAGCAGTTATAGATTTACAGAGCAATTGAGCAGAAAGTAGAGTTCCCATACACCCCCTCGTCGCCTTCCCTATACATAGTTTCCCTTATTATTAACATCAAATATTAATAAATTATTGTTAACTAAATGTATTAATAGTTAACTATTATTAACTAAGTTTGCATTGTTGACTAAATTTGCAGGAAACAATCTGCATGTGTTGTCCATTCTTTTTCACCAAATATACAATGATAGTCACCATTATGATACCATACATTATAGTTTCATTGTCCTAAAAATCCCTTATGCTTCACCTGTTAGACCCTTCTACCCCAATACTCCTAGCAACTACTGATCTTTTTGTTGTTTCCTTAGTTCTTCTTTTTCCAGAATGTCATACACTAAGAATCATAAAGTAGGCAGTCATTTCAGATGGGCTTATTTGGCTTAGCAGTATACTTGCAATGTTCTTCCATGTTTAGTAGTGGCTTGATGGGTCATTTTTATTGTTGAATGAGTTTTATCATATGAATCCTCCTGCCTCAACCTCCCCAGTAGCTGAAATTACAGGCATGTACCACTGTCCCTGGCTGATATTGGCCATTCTAACAGATGCTCTATGTTCATGGACAGGAAGATTCAATATTGTCAAGATGCTAGTTATACCCACTTTGATCTATAGATTCAATTAACTTCATTCAAAATCCCAGAAAATCATTTTGTGGATATTGACAGACTAGTTCTAAAGTTTATACAGAAAGACAAAAATATACACTAGTTCTAAAGTTTATACAGAACTAGAAAAATATATACAATATAAAGGAAGAAAAATTTGGAGGAATGACACTAGTCAACTTTAAGACTTACCATAAAAGGATAGAAAACCAGATCAAAGGGACAGACTAGAAAGCCCAGAAATAGGACCACATGAAGATAGTCAACTGATAAAAGAGATGCTCAGCACTTTGGAGACTCTCAGGGCATCAGGAGTCCTGTGCCAGGAGTTAGGGACAAAGATCAAATTATTATTTTTTATTATATCACGGTAAGGAAGTAGGGGATGCAGAGACTTCATGAGTGGCAAAAAAATGACTTCCAATTTTACATTGTATAAGAGGGTGCTATAGTTCACACCTAGAATGTCCCCAGACGGTGGAACCTTTAAGAGGTAAGACTTAGTGGGAGATCTTCTGGTCAGTGGGGCTTTATTCTTGAAGGGTATAGGGGGAACCCCATCTCTATCTCTCATTCATTCTACCTATGAAGTGAAGGCTTTGCCCTGCCACATACTCCTGCCATGATGAACTGCTTCCAGGCCAAAGCAATGGGACCAAATAGTCATGAGCTGAAACCTCCCAAAATGTGAGCTGAAGTAAACCTTTTCTCTTTATAAGTTGATTTATCTCAGGTATTTGCCACAGTAATGGAACTCTGACTAACCAGAGGACTAGCCTTGCTTTCAATGAATGAGACATATTTATTTCAGAGCTTCCACTTAACGTCTGAAAGATCTTAAAGTCTGAAAGATTTTGCTTTGATTTGCTTGCTTTTTAATCAGAGAACAGGCATATGTGGGTGAAGCACACCTTACTATGGGTGAAAATATCTGCATTAAGTCTAAGTGGGATCATTTTATTTTTTCTCTCCGCTTCTCTGCCATCTATTATCACTTATTTCACATTGTAAATAAGCACATATTGAAGGCTGAGTCGAAAGCTCGGCTCTGCTTCCCCTTTTGTTATGCGGTACTCATTCTAGATTTCAAAATTTAAACTCCTGGAATGACATAGGAAGCCTTCATAGGTTGCAAAGGAAGGATGCAAAGTGATAGAAGAGGAAGAGAGATTTTCCAGCATTAAAACTCAGGATCATCTATGTAGCCCTGAGTTTTAACCTTGACACTCTTCCAGAATTTTCTTTCCACAGGCTTTATGGCCAATTGCCTCCAGATAGGCACACTTTTTCCTACAAATTTTCTTTTAAATTTGACACCCGAGCCATATGTTATACTTTTTCGTTCTGATTTTCAGGCAGAACTCCCCTAATCTACATTTAATTATGTGGAGCATTTGGCTTGCCAAATGCTTACAACTTTACCAGAATCCCTCGGAATTCAGTACCTCTCCCAGGTCAGAGGAAGCCCGGATGTCAAGCAGGACAACAGTGCACCAGGTAGTAACTCAGAGATATAAAGATGTGCTTGAGACCATTGTTTGGGGGTGAATTTATGTCATTATGATTCTAATTGTTGTGGAAGGTCCTTGCTTTATAAGAATATATACTCTGTACCTGTAATCCCAGTACTTGGGAAGCTGAGACAGGAGGATTATAGATTCAATGCCAGCCTCAGCAACTTAGTGAGACACTCAGCAATAAACAAGACCCTGCTTCAAAATAAAATATAAAATAGGGCTGGGGGTGAGGCTCAGAGGTAGAATGCCCCAGGTTCAATCCCCAGTATCAAATAAAAAGATAAATAAATAAAATAAAACATATGTAGTCTATGTTATGCTTAGATATAGAATGTCCCCCGAAGAGGGCACATTAATTAAACATATTAATGTTTAGAGTTGATATGATTGAGTCAGGAGGGCTGTAATCTCAGTGTGTAAACCCACTGTAATAGGTTTACTGGGCGGTAACCTAAGCAGGGGAGTGTGGCTAGAGAGGTGGGTCCCTGGGGCTGTGGCCTTGGGGACTGTGCTTTTGTCTTTGAACTCCCTTGCTTGCTATCTCGCTTCTGGCCTCCATGATGTGAGAGCAGAGCCTTCTTCTCTGCCTCTCTCTGCTTTCCACCACCATCCCTTGAGAGCCACAGACCTTGGCCTCACATGGACTAACTGCAAAATCTTCAAGAAAACTGTGAGCCAATAAATCTTAAGTTGTGTGGGCAGTTGTTTTGGATTACAGCAGTGAGAATGTGGACTGGGACACTCTGCTTTGGTAAGGTGTTGGTGATTTCTTCATTGGAAAGATGGTCAAGGCTTGGGGGCCAAGATGGCGACTAAGGGAGACACCACGTTACGACCTCTCTGATACTTGGGTCTCAATTGCCGTGAAAGAAACTTCTTGACAGGAGAAGAAAAGCAACCAGAACTTGAACTAAACAATGAAAAATTTGAAATGTGAAGGAATCAAAGCCAGAAGACAAAACAGAGGAAAATAAAAAGCTCCAAGCGCCTTACCTAAGGAAAAGCGGCGGCGCCATCTTGGCCGGACCACGCCAGCCGCTACCGGCATTGCGGCTTCCACACACTGCCGGCAGAGATGCCAGGGACCTGTTGTAAGTTCAGCAGCTGCAGGTCAGCAGAGATGAAGCAAGCAGCGGCTCCTCCACACTCAAGACACCAAACGGCGGCGGCGACAGCGGCTGCAGCGGCGCCATCTCAGAAGGACCTTGCCGGCGGCTACCAGCATTGTGGCTTCCACACAAGACCAACGGAGACGCCAGCGACCTGTCGTGAATCCAGCAACTGCAGAATAGCAGCAGTGAAGGCGAGTAGCGGCTCGCTCCATGCATGACACAGACCCAAACTGCTGCATCCGCAGAGGCGGCAGCGGCGCCATCTTGGTCAGACCGCACTGGCAGCTACCGGCATTGCAGCTTCTGCAGGCCACCAACAAAGAAGACAGGGAGCTCTTCTAAAACCAGCACTGCAGAGCATCAGCGACAAAAGTGAGCAGCAGTTTGATCCACACTCGGCAGAGACCCCAGTGCCCGGAGGTCTGACCAGAACCTGTGGCAGCAGCTGAGCACCCCCCCCCCAGAGATTAAGAGCAGCGCTCAATGAGACCGTAAGTCAACGAGCCGCGTCAGGGGTCTGGGACAGTGTGGATTGCCCCGGCGGAGGTGGGAGTGGGGTCTGCTGTGGGACGCGATAGATGCATGGATAAGCAGACAGTCCCTGGTGAAATTTGGGTGGGACAGACTTGCAGCCCTCGGGTAGCAGCGCCCTTATAGAGTCCCCGGGGATCGCCACGGGACATAGTTGTGGTACCTGGGGAAAAGTTGGACCAAACCAGCCCTCAATGTGGAAAATGTAGAGTTTCGTGTTTGCACAGAATCAGGTCAAAATGACATCCACAGCTTCTGTAGGAAAAGAGAGACACAAGCCCGGGCCCCCCTGCTGGTGACACCTGCCATAGGTGTAGATAGAGAGAGACATAGGGATAGCCCAAGTGGAGACCGTGGAGACCCACGCTTGCAGTGAGAGGGGCAATAACAGCACTGGTCGCCTGCACAGGTAGTGAGAGGCACCAGGCAAGGGTCCCAATCACTGAAGGAGACCATGAATTGGGCCTGCAAATGGACATTATACCGAGCAAGTGAGAATAACCATTCAGTAAAGGCTATTCACCTTTAAGGCTCACCTAGTAGGAACTACCTCCAGGATAAGAAACTATAAAGGGAGAGAGATTAGACATAGGAAACCTACAGAG
>PVJS01009788.1:0-49515 GCA_004027185.1 Glis glis
GGAACAGAGGATAAGGGTCTTTAGCTCCCTAAGCCACTCATCCTGTTCCAAAAATAAGAGGTCATTATGATTCTATAATATAAATACAAAACCAGACTTCAGTGTTATTTTTGTTTTCTTGGAAAAGCACATTTCTGTCTAGTTTTACCTGTATTATTTGAAAGTGCTTCTTTTCAGATAGTTAATCACATTTTATGATAGTGCAGTGGCTTGGCAAATTTGCAAGCAGCTATTACAAATTGTATGTTTCATTTCAATTCTAAGCCTAAAATAATAAATATTTTCTTTGACTATTATTATTCCGCAATTTAGTATTTTCTAAAGATTTTCTGCTTTACAACTGTATGGATACTTAATATCATGATGAAAAGTTTTCAGTATATTAGGTAAGAAGATGAATAGTGATAACACAAGCTTTTGCTCTCTGAGCTTTGATTTTATGAAGTCCTTTTGTGTTCATAAATAAAACACCATTGTACCTGTCTAGGATTCACTTGACTTTTTCCATATGTTTAGCAAAAGGATATATAGTACTATTCATTGAAGGGATATATCTTTTACATACTGAATTGGATATTTTCCAATATAAAGTTTTTAAACTTTAAATGCATTGCAATAGTCAATGGTTGCTGAATAAATATAAACAATTCATGGATATCTGTATAAATATGTATACAATTGGTATTTTTATAAAATAATATGAAAGTGTGGAGTCTCTTTGTGCCAATCTGATAGCGAGGCATGGAAACAGGTGATTTAAAATTATACTATCTCTTCTAACACAATGAAATTCAAAAATTTACCTAAATTCAGATAAAGTATTTAGAATGCTGGAAGGAAAAAAAAAGGCCATGTGTTTTCTTATACTTGTACTCTATTTAGTGCAAGACAGGAAGAAAAAATGATAAATTTTTGAGAAATTACTATGTTGCATAATGGAGTCTAGCCCCAAATCACATACTGTATTTATCTTGATCATCTTCCTCTGTTTACTGACCTAAATACCTCATTCCTCAGTAGTAAATTAGGCATTTAAGGAGATATGCACATTGTTGAAATTTCTGGAAGAATCCCAGGCTCCTCTGTTCAAGTATATTATACACGGTGGGCATTCAAAGCAAACTCCCAACCCTACTCAGCTCTGCTGCAGAACCTTGCCAGGTATCCTGTGCCCAACTTGGAGAGCTGTCACCAAGCCATACCCAGGAATAGACACAAAACATTGTGGTCTTTACAGTTTTTGTCCTCCATTGCTGGGTGAATTTTATTAATCTTAGGGTGTAATTTCAACATTATGCTTTGTGCCAGATCTGGGTGTAATAACAATGTTGTTACTGTTTCAATGAGCTATTCCAAGTCATGATCATACATAAGTTCTGCAGCTTGTGTCTCTAGAAATAAAGAACAAGATAACATACCTTTTAAAAAGGAAATATGCTCACTGTGCTACAGAGCTATTGCCAATATGTGCTTTTGGATGACCATAGTTGTACATTTGGATTCATGTAAGAAATGTTAATTTAAACACCAAATTGCAGGTGCATATATATTCGTTGTCATATACAATTGTGTTAGCTTTTTGTCACTGTGACCACAATACCTAATACGAACAACTTATAGGAGGAAAGATTTATTTTGGCCCATATTTTCAGAGTTTCAATCCATGGTGGGTTGGCTCCAAGGCAGAAATACCATAGTGGAGGAAAGTTGCTTAGCTCATGGCATCTGGGAAGCAGAGAAACAGAGAGAGAGGGAGGTAGGGAGGGAGGGAGGGAGGGAGAGAGAGAGAGAGAGAGAGAGAGAGAGAGAGAGAGAGAAGGGGGGCAGGGAATATATAAACTTTTCCAGGGAATATCTTCAGTGATCTACTTCCTCCAAATAGGTCCTACTTCCCAGTAGTATTCAGCTATTAATGGATTAATCCATTTCCTGGATTAATTCACTGACGAGTTCAGAGCCCCCATGACTCAATCATTGCCTAAAAGCCCCACCTCTAAACCTGGCTGCATTGGGATCATGCTTTTAACAGATTTTGGAGGACAATTCTATACCTAAACTCTAACAACTCTCCAAAAGTGAGGTTTTAATAAAGAAGATAGTTTGTAGATAGCACTCTCTTTTTTCTATATCATTTTTCTCTATAGGTGAAAGATTTATGGGTTTCGGAACAGAGAAATATGGAGAGCTCTGTAAAGACTTTGATTTTGATTGTGGTATTATATGACAACTTATATTAACTTTTAAATACCATGTATTATTTATACTGAAAAATCACAGTCTAATATCCTATGGTCTCTGCTTTTTCTCTTGTTTCTTTCTACCTCCTATCTTCCTCCAACCTGAGATCTTTCCAAAGTAGCTTAACACTTACTTTAAGGATTTTATTTGGTTCCAGAAGGCATTTCCTTTTTCTTTCTCTCTTCCCTCCCTTCCTCTCTTTCTTTTTCCTTTTCCTCTTTTCTTTATTTTAATGCTTACAGGAGCAGAAAGTAAAACCTTCTAGCTGTATATGGAATACACACACCAACTGTTATGCTTGGGAAACAAATTGAACTTCTAGAGATTAAGCAAAGATCATTTAAAATGTATGAAAATAAAGATCATTAATCAATTCAATTCAGATGTGTGTATGATAAAAACATTTTAGTATCCAATAATAAGTGATGTGTGTATGCATGAATGTATCACTTTGAATCTCACTATGATGAATATTTTTTTTAAACAGGGTCTCACTAAATTGCAGAGGGCTCACTAAGTAGCTGAGGCGGGCCACCAACCTGCGATCCTCCTGTCTCAGCCTCCAAGTACTGAGATTGCAAGCATGTGCCACCATGCCCAGCTTTCTCAGCCTCCAAGTACTGAGATTGCAAGCATGCGCCACCATGCCCAGTTTATGATGAATAATTATAATGCACCAATAAAGTATAACAATAAACCTATTTGCTTCTTTTTTCATTCTTTATTTTTTACACATCTGCTTGATAGTTTCTTTAGCTTTTTTGCACCAATTAGTAACATGCCACAGTAGTAAAACAAACCCTTTGTCTGCCTCATCTGACTGTTATATTTGTCTTCCCTAGGATCTTATCAATATAAAGAGGGATTACAGTGCACCAGTAAAAGCATTTTAAAAAGTCTATTTGCTTTTTTTTTTACATATCAGCTTGATGGTTTCTTTAGCTCTTTTTTACTAATTAGTAACATGCTACAGTAGTAAAACAAACCCTTTGTCCTCCCTTGGATCTTATCAATATGAAAAGGGAAACAGCCAATACTGGCTGAAAATATAAAGAATATATAAATAGAGAGAATTGTTCTGGTATCCAGCTTATCCCCTGACTTCTGACTTCACTGGATCCACTGTAGAATTTGCTGGTGATAAAAAAAGTAGTCCTTGGTGGGTTATTATCATCGGTGACTATAGAGTCAAGAAGAGAGGGAGGACTGTATCTGAGCTACCTCCCAAATGCTGAGGTCTTGGTATAAAGTAGAAGATCACAGAAAGCCTGGGTTCCACAACTTCTTTTACCCTTCTAAAAAAAAATGCTTTCTTTCCACAGCTTAACTGCTTGGCCCTCAGGGCAGCCAGCTGCTACACCGCTGGAGCAAAGTCCTAAAGTAGTGAGCGGAGCATAAGAAACCTTTTAATACATACTTTATATACTTCAGATCACTAATAGGAACTACACAAACATATCAATTTGAATATCTATCCCTGGGGCTGTTATTTCTGTTATGAATTTTTCTATAACAGCAGAGATAAAAAACTAAGACTGTTCTTTTAAACATACCTGACTAGCCAAAAAATGCATAAGGACATATTCTGCATTAGTTTTGTGTATTTTAATTTATTATTATTTTTCCCTTTTGAGTTTTTTGCAGCTTTATTGACGTATAATTGCCAAATAAAAATTGTATATATTTAATGTGTACCATGTGATGTTTTGATGTTTGTGAACATTGTGAAATGATCACTAGAACAGAGTCAATTAACATTAGCTTGATTTTGTATGTTTTTGACTTTTTATGTTTAAAAAATTAACTTTGATTCCATGTATGTCATCAAAAGAGGAAACAAAATAATTTAAGGAAAGACATCATCTAAAAGGGGAAAATAATGATACTTATAAGAGAACCTCGCCATGAGTTCATTTTTGTAAGGCATGATTTTTCTTACAGTATTACTTTGAAAGTGTCTAGATGTCAAAACTGCCATATTTAAATTTGAAAAAAATTCATATTATGGCTACCTAAAAAAAAAATGTATGTCCTGATGCAGCAACAATATTCCAATGCTTTAATACTTACCAGAAATTCTATGGGCTGTTTTGTGAAATTATTATATAATACTGCAGGGGAAATTTTAGCATTCTTCATTTTACATAAGAGAAAGCTGACTTAGATAGGTTTTGGCATTTGGTCTTGTCACACTCTTAGTAAACAGTAGACCCAGGACTGAGGGAGCTCTTTTCATATCACTGGAACTTTTCATGTTTGCAATGTATTAAACATTTAAAATTTTTTTACTCTTCAATGCAGCAGAGCTACACTGACCATAAAAGACACAGATTGACTCAGAACAGTTTTATCTAAGACTTTTTCCTCAGACTTGACCATGGAGGTATCTGCAGGTTTCTGAGCTTTCCTCACAGCATGGCTGAATAAGCCCAAGCAGCTCATGAACTTGATGGGATTATAAAGAGCTGTAACGGGGGAGGGGGGAGTTCAAGAATCATCTACCAGCTGAGGCATGCCAATAAAGAGGAGTCCGGCATTTCTCTGACTCTGCTAGTGTCTGCAGCCTTTCATGCTCATGGAGGTTTGTTAGACATATCAAGCTTAGCCCAGCCGTGCCAGTCAGTTGGAAGCAAATCATAGGAGAGACATGCAAACACTGTGAGAATCGTGGTCTCCTATAGCTAGAGGGGAAAAGAGGAGAGAAATATGCCAGGCAGCTCATGCTCTCCAAGTGAATGCAAATTTCAAATGAGAAAAAGATGCCTAGATGTTCAGAAATGTGAATGCACAGGTATGCAACAGTAAAACACAAAACGAAACAAAACTTGAGAAATCCTGATGGGTTTTCAATTCAAATTTACATAAAGGCTCTAGTAAAAATATGATTTCCATATTGCATTGATCATGGAATAGGAATTGAAACTCGTGACATATGTCTTGTGCATGTGATAATTTGTCAACTTGACCGGATCATGACACGCCCAAGATCATGTGACTTTGGGTGTGTAACAGCAGATTAAACAGAAAGTCCTGCCCTAAATGTAGGCAGCAGGGTTCTGATAGGTGCAGGACTTAGATAAAAGAAGGAGAAAGCCGCGTAGAGGGATGCGTGACTCTTTCCGAAGAAAACGCATCTGCTCTCGTCTGAGATCGTCGGCCTCCAGCCCTTCGAACTGAAACTTCACCATCATTTCTCCGAAGAGCTCTTAGACCGTTCGACCAGCTACTGGTTCCTCTGACTCCACGTGCAGTCGAAACTCGGGACTACATTGTAAGCTGATCTGATAAACCCCTTTTTCCATGTACTCATTCTGTGAATTCTGGTAGTCTAGTGAACCCTGACCAATACATGTGCATTTTTCTTTGTTTACTAAATATCAGTGACTCTTTTGAACTATGTTATCCCTTCTGCTACAAATTCTAAAAACTCTTGCCTTTCTTTCCTTTCATCTTCCTTTTTTATAATACTAAAATGCTAAGCAACAAAATGAACGAAAGTAAAGATAATTACAACTCCAAATGTAATATTATCTTCCAGGGGAATCCAAAAGACTAGAAGCAAAAACTAAAGTTATCTTCATTGTGTTCATATTTGTGCACAATATTCAAATGAAAGCATATTAAAACTGACATACTATTTTTAAGAAGAAGAATATAGAAAAAGGTGAGTGGTTGGGAGAAAATAGAAAGATGTGTACTTTAAGAAAACCACACTTACTTGAGAGGTTAAGGGAAGCAGCAAAAACTATAGTCTACCATAGATTCTCAAAGTGGGCGACACTGCCCCTGGAGGGTGCTGGAATAAAATAGAGAAACATTAAAGAATGCAAATTTGTCACTGCATCTTTCTGATTATTAGCTTAAAGAAGGTAGATTTCCAGGAGTTGGGACGCTGAGTAATTTTTTTTTCTTTTCAGGGGACCATAAGTGAAAAAAGTTTGGGAAACTTTGGAAGCCATGGGGTCTCTTCCTGTCTCAGTGACTTGGGCTAAGTCAACTTCTTTGAGCCCCTGGTGGTGGTGGTGAAACAATACAATGAGAGTGTAAACTGTGGGGTATATTAATTATGTGTGGGTCTATTATTATTACTTATCAGTAAATATTTTAACTTCCATATTCCAGTGACCAGAAACTCTACAGGCAATGATTCACTGGTAACAAGGATTTTAACATCTTCTAACAGCTAGTTACAGCATTCTTGTCTGTTAATGCAATCTCTTACACCCTTCCTGTAGCTCAGTGAGAGAAGCTGGGGGTTGTTCTTGATACCTTCTAGCAGGTAATTCCCTGAAGTAACTGGGTGGGATGAGCTTTAAGAAGGTCCTCCCACCCTTGCCATGCAACCCTTTGCCCAGAAGGCAGCAGATGGCCACAGCTCTCCTTCTTCTCACTCCCACAGCCTGCTCCTGTGTGTGTTGTGGGCCCTGAAGAGGGCTTTGCTTCTCAGACCAGAGGAGAGTCCCTGTGACATTATTCACTCCACTCTCTTGCATCTGAGATGTTTAAAATGATTAATTCTTTTTTTAAAAAATATACTCTTATTGGTGCATTGTAATTACAATATGAGATTTTGATGTAGGCTCTTTTCCTCAATCCAGACTGTAGATGGCAGAGATTTCCCAGGGGCCATTTTCTTTGGTTTCTGTTGCTGTTTGTATCCCAAAAGACAAAATTATTTGAGTGCCAATATGAGACACATTCTTTTGACGTGTATGTGTAGCACATACAAAACAGAAGTGAGTAGTCATATTTTTTAAAAAGCACTAAATTGAGCATAGAATATTAAAATCTGATTAGACTTATTAAACAGGCCTACAATTTCGAAAGAGCTGCCCAGGCCCATCCCTGGAGCCCTAGAAATGTGCACATGCTCTGAGGCTTCTGAACACGCCGCTATGATTGTACCTGACTTGGCAGCTTCTGACTCAGTCCTATGCTGGTTACACATGTTAAGAGGAATGTTAATTATTGGCTGTAATCTTCACAGTATCCTGTGGAAAATAACAAGGGTGACTACTCTCATTTAAGAAATACAGACATTAGAAATAGAAGTGCTGCCCTCACAAGTATGAGCATTTTAAATGTGGACACATATTTGGACAGGAACATGGGTGCTCCCATCTTATAGACCTATGAGACATAGTCACTGAACCAGAGTGCTAAGGTTGATGCTTTCATGTAGAGAGATCTTAGCAAGCATCTATTCTTCTCACAGGTAAAGAATCTGAGCTTAACAGGCTTAATTCATCTACCTAGTTTATCACAGATAATAAAAGTTTAATGGAAGAGCAAATGAAGCACTCTGAATTTTTACCTTAAGAAGAGTTGTTTAAACATTTTAATAACCTTTCTGATTTCTGTTGACATCACAATATATTCATCCTTTTCTCCTCTTTTGGTCAGATTCTGCAACATGGATAAAATTCTCCCTCGGTATCTTAGAGATATTGAAATCCAGTTCCCCGTGTGCATGCTCCTCTCAACGGGAACGGCTGGTTCTACCCTTGGCATCCTAAAATTCTTTTAGCTTTCTTGAAGACATGATAAATTAGGGAATAAAAAGAACTCCCTCTACATGACAGTAGCACTTTTGGGAGGTGGAACATGTATTTCTGACTCAAGTCTGAGTTATTATAAGAAAAACAGTAAAGGAAGGAAGAAGGTTTTAATTTCCCAGTGTTGAAGACAGTTTGTCAGGATGAGAGACAGACAAGCGGGATGTGCACAGGCTTGCACTTCTATTCAGGGATGAATAGGGCAAGTATTTCATCCGGGCTGTCTTCAAAGCATTGCCTGGAATGCAAAATGACATGGTTTTTCTGGAATAGAATTCTGTTTGAAAAACCAAGAAGAGGCGATGAGTTTTTAATGCACCTTCAATATCTCCTTCTGTGACCAGAACAGAGATGGGCCTGAAAAGGTGTTTACAGAGAAAAACATGATATAGTTAAAATTCCCATATGTCCTTCTTTGGCCCCCATTATATAATTGAAGACGTCTTCAGAACAAAAAGAAGCCATAGCTTTATGGGGGTGCATACACAGACTACAGAGAAGTAGCAAAAGATCATTGCTGCTCCCCAGTTGAGGCATGCAACACTTTCATCTTGATGGTTCCTGCTGCCTGACTCCCTCATAAAAATCAATTCATCTGTCTCTTTGCCATCACATACATCTTCCTAAATTGCTCTGATCTTGGTGCTATTCTCAAAATCCTTTGGACTGCTTCTTGTTAGTAGAAATTTCAAGTTCAGTACTGCTATTTTTTTTATCTCTTTTGTCTTCCTCATTGCTTAATTACTTTGCCCCAACAAATCTCACTTTGAATTTTTTTAAGTCTATGGGGATTTGGCCCAAATTTTACCATTTGCTTGGGCAGCTCTGCCCATTTTTTCAAAGTTCTTTCCATCCTTCAAGGTCTAAATCAACCCCTACATCTTATAAGACTAACACTTGCATGGGATTTATATCTCTGTGCAGTAATGTGGAGCCCTGTGTTCTAGGGGCTCCTGTGTGATTTAATGCACTGCCATTGTCATCTTGAAATCTGAACAAGAGCCCAGCATTTTCATTTTGCACTTGACCTACAAACTATATAGTCATACCTTCTCCCAGGATCCTTGAAGTTAACAGATTTATATCTAAGCCCCAATAATTATTATCCACGCCATTTTTTAAAATTACTTGCATACTTACTCCCACTAGAAAAGAAGCTCTAGAAAGTCATAGGTCTCATTTTCTAAGTTTCCATAAGTGTCTGGAAGAGCAGTTTTCAGAGTTAAGATATTGATGAAAAAGCAAGAACACTTCTTCAAGTTCCTTCAGAAAAAACTGAATAAAACCAACATCTCCTGAGAATCAGAATGCTATGGTCTATTTGTGTCCCTACAAGGTTTGTATGTGGAAATCTCATTTCTAATATGTTGGTATTAAGAAGTGGGGCCTTCAGGAGATGACTAGGTCATAAGAGGGGCGCCCCTGTGAAAGGAATTAGTGGCTTCATTAAAGAGGCCTGAGGGAGCTTGTTTGCTCTTTCCACCACATGGGGACACATATGAGGTGCTATCTATGAGAAATTGGCCCTTACCAGACACCAGATCTGTTGGCATCTTGATCTTGGACTTCCCAGAACTGTGAACCACAAATTTCTGTTGTTTCTAAATTACCAAATCTAAGAAATTTTGTTTTAACAGAAAGGACTAAGATATATAGCTAAAGAGCTAAAAAGTTGTGCACATTGAGTATGCATCAAGCACTGTGCTTTGCACTGAACAAGCAAATCCAATGTTTTCCTCACAGTATGAAGAAGAGGTACCACTATGACTTTGTTTTTCAGATGAGGACAGTAAGGCTTAGAGAGGGAAGGTGTCTGAGGTCACACACTAAGGGACAGAATCAGGAGTCAGTGTCAGGTTGACTGCTATAAAATCAATAGGTCTAAGTTCTTAACTCAGAGAGAATTGTGAAGTTTTCATTCAATAAAAAACCTGGGGATATTATTACTGGAACCAAGGCTAAGGCAGCAAAAAATTATTCTCTCTCACAGTCTCAACCCTGAATTTATAAAATCTGCCTATGTATACCCACACTTCTGAGTTGTCAAACCAGTTTCTAAGAAAATATTTTGTTTCCGTTTATGCAAAAATTTTATTAAGTCTTTCTGCAACCCCTTAAGCTATTCCTTCAAGAAAAATACCATCTTTGTACTTTTAAGTTATATTTAACTCATAAAATTTTATATGTAGAAAGAAGAAATATTTTGAATGCTAAGAATGACAGAAAACCTATGGATAAAGGAATATTATGGAATCAGCTGAGTAAGGGGATAGCATTGGAGGTCAAACCCATGTCATTTCTCCATGCCAGGGGCTCTGATCCTCAGATACATCCTCAAAGGCCATGATTTTCCATCTCCTTTTCAGCATACATGAGCACATCAAATTTAGGGAGACTGGCTACAAAGGATTATTGGTAAAAGACATCTTATTGAGTTTAGTTCATTAGCAGTTCTTACTAATGTGTTTATTGTTAACACTGTATATTTCATTTTTGTCTTGGGGCTTTTTTTACTACTTAATTCAAATATGTAATATGGATGAGATATGTACAGTGCTTTGAATCCATTGCCTTAGGAGCTTGCATTAAATACATCAAGATATTTCCAAACATATCATACATATGCCATAGCCCTGACTAGTTATTGCATGAGAAATATGTTCTAAGACTCTCAGTGGATTTCTGAAACCACAGATAGTTCTGAACCCTGTAAAAACATTTTTCTTATAAATATGTACCTATGATAAGAATTAATTTATAATTAGGCATAGTAAGAGACTAACAACAATAACTAAAAATAAAACAATAATTATGACAATATACCATAACACATGTTATGTGGCTATGGTCTCTCTCTTCCCAAATAGTGAACTGCTCTCATCCTTTTCTTGTGATATGTGAAATGACAAAATGTCAATATGATGAGATAAAGTGAGGTGAGCAACAAAGGCATTTTGACATAGCATTAAGCTACTACGTAAGGGTTACTTGTACATTAGCACCATGATAGCGTGATATTGATCTGATAAACAAGATGGCTACTAAGTGTCTAATGGGTAGGTAGTGTATCCAGTGTGGTTACACTGAACCAAGGGATGATTTAAATCCCAGGTGGGATGAAATGACATCGTGAGACTAAATCTCACATGACTCAGTATGGTGTATATTTTAAAGATTATGAATGATGTATTTCTGGAATTTTCTACCTAATATTTTTGGATCACCGTTGACTGCTAGTAACTGAAACCATGGAAAGCAAAACTGTGGATTGGGGAACTACTGTATTGTTTTTAACACATGAGAAATTGTTTAATTAAAATCTCATTGGGCCTGTCTTCCTTGGATTTTAAGCTAATTAAGTGTTCAGAAGCTTAGATCTTTTTTAAGATTGTTATCCACCTCAATGGTTTTCAGTAAAGATAATGCCTTTGGTCCCTTGTTTTGGAGGAACCATTATTGCCACATCCTGAGCTTCCTGGAGCTTTGAGTTGTTTCCAACTTTTTTTTAAATCCTTAATTGAATTGCTTACCCCCCTCCTCTATGGAGCATAATATGAAGAAGTGAGAGGTTGATTCTCTAGTTGAACAAAAAGAGTACTGATATAGCATCTGTTCTATTTCTTAACATTGCTTCAAGCTATCTAGATGTATACTTATTCTTCATCCATGAAAATCAAATTTCCCTTCAGATAATGCCATTTAAATAACTCCAAGGACAAGATGCCTTAACATCTTCTGTTCTCATTTGATCCCTGTTGGGTACATTTTTAATCCTACCTTTAAAGACTTATAACTAGGTATATAATGACTGGCAATGGGTAACATCAGGATGTGATTCTTACATTGCATAAATGCTACTTTTTGTGCAATGGGGAATTTATTATATACATCAAATCTTTCTTTCCAAAATCTTGCATTAGTTTATAGTTTTTCTGGCTGACCATTTACTTTGGAAATAAGGACTTGTTTGAGTGCCAAATAATGGAATTTCCTTGGACTTCCACTTGAGCTAGTAAGCAGGTCATGAGGCACCTATTAAAAACCACCATGTAGCTGGGCGTGGTGGCGCACGCTTGTAATCCCAGTACTTTGGGAGGCGGAGACTGGAGGACCCGGGTTCGCCGCCAGCCTCAGCTCTCTCTCTCTCTCTTCCTGTCTTTCTCTCTCTCTCTCTACTTAGTGAGGCCCTCCGCAACTTCGTGAGACCCGGTTTCAAAATAAAGTATAAAAAATAGGGCCGGGGTGTAGCATGGAGGTAGAACGCCCCTGGGTTCAATCCCCGGTACTGCAAAAAAAAAAAAAAACAACCACCATGTAAAGAGCGGTAATAATTAATATATGTTTTCATCAATGCCAATTGAACTATAATCCACATTGTAAGATGCAAGTTCAGAGATATATTTTCCAAATAGATAACTCACCTATCACCTTGCCAAGGCGTCAGTTGAAGAAAACTGTTTTAACAAATGAGAATAAAATCTGGGCTTCTTTAGACTAATAATTGAAAAAAATTAAAAGCAGTAATAAAACTGTATGTTGTAAGGACCATGCAGAGAAGGAGAGAACTCTCATTTTACTTAACATCCGTTGAATACTGTTCTAAATACTATGGATATAGCTAATTTAACCTTCACAGAACTAAGTGGCAGGAATTCTTATTCCTCTTTATGGATAGAGAAACCGAGGCTGAAGTTAAATTACTTGTCCAAGATGGGATGGTAAATCTATCTAAAGCTTAAGTTCTTTACACCATACCATGGGGAGAACCATTTTGATCTTAAAATTGTTTCAAATTTTTTAGCATGTTGTTGTTTACCTTCATAAGTAAATGAAAAGTGTGATATTCTACATGTGTCAACCATAAGTAGCAATAAAAGGTAGTTACTTATTTACCTATCCATTACTTAATGGAAAACGTTGTATTAATAATCAAAGCATAATGAGGGATATCTCTTTGCAAAGAATTAGACAATTTATCTTCTACTTTTATATTTTTAATCTATAGCTATATTTAAATTGAAGTTATTGCCAGATCAGACTTGGAATCAATTTGTGCCACAAGGCAAAATAAATCTACCATATTAGAAGAAAGGTTAATAGTCATCTTCGCTAAGCCCAACTTTTGCAGCACCAAGTTTATTATCACCCTTGAAATAGGAGTGCACTATCAATTTCAAACATCAGGGCATAATAACACACACTCTGCAGGAAACCCATAAAAGAAAGCAGAGGAGGCAATAGCTTTACTATTAGGAACAACCGCAATTTTGGCCATGCGTGGAAAACATCAAGTTCATCTTGGTGCTAGGTATTGACTCAGCATGCCAGCGTCTCCCAACATTCCAGCTGAAGTTTAACCTTCTGCTACCAGCCTGGAGCGAGGCTCTACTCCTGTGGCAGCCCTTGCTGGCAGTGCAGAATTGAACAGGTGCTGGCTTCGGGGGAAGCTTATGATTTGTTTCTCCAAATGAGAAAAATAGTCTCTGAAAAAAAGTCTAAAATGTGAAAAAAATCGAGAGGCATGAGATTTACAAAATTTCTTCTAATTAATTTCAGATTTAAAGATAAAAAATCCTTTTCAAATGGCTTAAATTTTTTCCATGTCCCAGCTTAGTCTTTGGTCTTCAGTCACAGACTTGTTCTCATCCTCTTTTTATGGCTTTTGTTTCTGCACAGGTTGGTATTAGTCATGCCCAGAGTGCTTTCCCTGAGTGCCACCTGCCTGTTCTGTAGCACTTTGCTTTCAGCACACCCAGGCTAAGGGTGTGATAGATTTCTCTCTGTGTGTACGAAGGTTGGAGGCATAGAAAATAATGTCAAAAGGGTCAAAGTGGTCAAAGTGAGTTGGAGAAGGGGCTCCAGGTGTATTCTGGAAAGCCAGCAGATAACATCACTGCACAGGTGTGAAGAAATAGGACATTCTGATAAGCAGAGGTAGGCTAGAAATCCGGTCCTTCATTATTTCACCTTGTGTTTAGTGCTCAGAATTTATATTTTAGGTGGATAAGGTTGTCATAGTTACACAGTATCTGAGGATAGCAGACTTGTTGGAATGAATGAATGAAGAAGCTATATCAGGTCCATACATAAATGCATACTTCCACAGATAGCATTGAAAGATAGTCTTTATCATTATGAAAAAGGGCCAAGAAATCCAGAGCAACTCTGAGGAGCTGACATTTCCTAATTATACTGTGTGCTGAGAACCATGCTATTTACAATTATGCACTGCATAACAAAATTTTGGCCAAGGACAGACTGCATATATGAGGGTAATCCCCTAAGGTTATAATAGAGCTGAAAAATTCCTTTCACCTGGTGACAGTGTCGGTGGTAATGTCCATAGCACAACGTGTTACTCTTATGTTGTGGTATAAACGAAACTTACTATCCTGCCAGTCATATAAAAATATAGCATATGCAACAATGTACAGTGTATAACACCCAATAATGATAATGAATGACTACATTACTGGTTTATGCATGTATTATTCCATACTTTTAAATCATTATTTTAGAGTGAACTCTTTCTACTTATTAAAAAAGGAAAGTTTGCTATGAAAGATTATGCCATGTTACCCTGGCAGCAGGCTCATATAGCTGGTCTTTAATGTGTCTCTTGATTGCATCTCAAGGCCACTCCAAATGATTACTGACCTCTACCATCTAGGTGTGTGTAAGTACACTCCACACTGTTCACACAATGACGAAATCTGCCAGTGCTGCGTTTTTCTGGAAAGCACTTCCATTGTGAAGTGATGCCTATCTTCCATATTTAAATACCAACAGCCATCCTACTAAATACCTTACGGCAGCCAGACTCAGGATGCTTCCCAATCATCTCCACCTTTTGGCATTTGTGCCTTTCTGTAGTCTCTTTCCATGGTGAATAAGGCTGACATGTATAACCAGTAGCATATTATAGAAGTAATAACGTGTGACTTCTGAAACTAGGTCACTAAAAACTACTATGGATTTTATTTAGCTTTTTCTTGGATAACTGAGAGGGAAGCCAGTTGCCCTGTCCTTAGGAAACTCAAACAATCCCATGAAAAGGGCCACAAGTAGAGGAACCAAGGCCTCCTGTCAATAAATTGCACTAACTTGCAAAGCATGTGTATAATACAACTCCAGCCCCAGTTGACCTGTCGATGACTTCAACCCTAGCCAATTTCCTCACTGCAAGGGCAAAGACAGACCTGACTAGCAGACTTGGTTCTAGCTGAACCAGAACCACCCAGCTAAGCCACTGCCAGATTCCCGGCCCCTAGAAATTATGCAGAATAATAAATTGCTTTGTGTTAGGCCATTTGTTACATAGCAGCAGATAGCTTATATTACCCTCAAGTTACATATCAAGAAATAAAGGTTATGAGAGCTATGGGTCTAAAATCTACTAGTTTCTTCATTGAGCACCTACCAATGAAGACTGAGACCATAAAGATGGCTGAAGCAGCATGCAAGAACCAAGGAGGATTGCAGTCGACAGGGGATAAAAAGGCAGAGTTCATTTATTTATTTCTTCAACACAAAATTCTTGAACATGTACTATGTGCCAGTTACTCAAGAACCAAGAAGAATTGCAACCAGAAGTGGATAAAAAGGCAGAGTTAATTCATTCATTTCTTAAACAAATAATTATTCAATATATATTAAGTGTTAGTTACTCAGCTGGGCCATGAAGACGTGTCATTGACCAACATAGACAAAATTACCTGCCTTCTTGGAGCTTACATTCCAGTGAGGGGGAATTGATAATAAACAAGCACCAAAAAAGGTCAATTATGACATAGAATAGCAATGAAAGGAGAAGCAGGTGTAGGGAGGAATAGGACTGTGAGAAAGGCAGCCTGCTGTTCCTTCCTTTCTGCATGGTACATCCTTATAACGAAGCCCTTTTTCTGAGGTTGTCCAAATGCTCTATTCTGAGACATGAAACATTTTGGCTTAAATTCTTGGGAGAATAAGTTTGGGCGAATACTTTTTTTAGTGGATTTAGCTACCAAAGAAGTTCAACATGGTTCAGCTCTTTTAAGGTGGGCATGCTGTTTAAGATAGAGTGAATTATGCCACTGTAGCTCATTTTCTACTACCACAGAACAATACTTGTTGTGCAATACAAATGATTTTCTTCTCAATAGCCATGCTAGAAATTCATTTATGTATGTAAGATCTTGCATTTCAAAACCAATGTACTAAAAAGTCAATAAAGATACCTCCTAGAATTAAAAATTTGAGGCACAGTTATGAGATCTCCAAACAGATGTCCATGAGCCAAAGAAGAAATCAGTCTTCTGATTACAGGCATGGTTCATCTGTTTAATTCTACCCAGGATCTCTGGCAACTACAAGAGGAACACACTCAGCACAATTCCAAGAAGACTAGAAGTATAATGCTTAATGACCACAGCTATCTGTTTGGGAGCACATGAATCTCCTTTAAAGTCTTTTGGTCTCAGAAAGTCAATTCTAAAATATGAAAAGGAGAAATTAGGTAGCCATCACTTATTGATTTCAAGGATTTATTATATTATAAAATGTTAATACTAAAGATAACTTCCAATATAGGAGTCTCAATCCCCTGTCCCCAAAGAGAAGCCTGGAGAGGTGAAATGATTGTCCTCAGACATACTAGCATGAGTGGGTGCTCAGGCCTGGCCTTGAGATAAACTCTTTCCAGGCTTTCTCTCATATGTGCGTGTTTCTCTGAACAATCCAGATACTGTCAGCTATTATATCTTAGGTAGTTTGGCTTATTATTTCCAATGGGACTGTAATTTAGATAGCACTAAAGACAATATTGTATAACAATTTAGAACTCGGGTTCTACAATCTGATGATCAAGCCTCAAATACTGTCATTTCCCACTTGGGGAAATCGATTGGGTGAATTATTTTAAGCTCTCTAAATCTCAGTTTACTCATTGGTAATATAGAGATAAAATAACCTAAAAATAGTACACACTTCATGGGTTTTTTAGGGATCAAACAAGGTATCATAGGTCAACTTCCTAGCACATATAGACCTATTATAAAATATTGTTGTTGTAATCATGATTTCCATTAATACTAGAATGCCCTGAAGTCTGCGAGTTAAGATATAGTACTTTTCATAAATTTTTGATTGAGCAAAAAAATGAGACACAATTTATGACCATTATTGGTGCCTGGAGTTAACATGATCTAAGGAGGCAGAGACAGTGATGGGAAAAGGGGTTAGGGGCTTTGGCTTCTTTCCCAAGCCACTATAAATAATCTCAATAACAACAATGTGCTTGTTAGACAATGCACATCCCAGCAGTCCATAGCCCCTTTTCCCATCACTCTGTTATTTACACAACCCTCAAAGGAAGAATTCTGAGGAGGGTCTCAACAAGGAGGTCAGGAAATGTGATGGGGTGTCTAGTTGGTGATGTTTTATAGTTCAAATCAGGCACAAGAACAGGAGAACTGTGCTCAAGGAGAATATGAATCCAATTTCTGAGTTTAGGAGCAAGAAAGCATGAATCTAATTTCCAGGGAAAAAAGTGACCCAAGAGATGTGTGCATGTGTGTTCCCATCAATCTATACCTCAGTGTGATATATAATTATAATGCACCAAATAAAAGTATATGAATAAAAAAAGGGATAAGGCTTTATGCTTATAATAACCCATGAAATCCCACTACACACAGGTCAACTGAAGGTATGCAATCCTCAGAATGTAAACTAGTGATGAGTTCTGAACAGGAAACATGCACTGTTGGAGGGAGGTAGGGTACTTGGACTTTGAAATGCAGGTATGGTCATAACTTTATATAAGAATTAGGCATCAATGGGATTAGCAAATATTCAGCCCAAAAAACAACATGGGAGTGGATTTAGCCACAGCAACTAAAAACTAAATCCCCAGAAATGAGCATGGAAAAATTTTAGCTCCTTCAGACAAGATCGACTCAGAATCCTGATTAGCTATGTGAGTATGTGCCTGTAAGTGGTTTGTGTGTGCACAAATATAATAGCATACTTACCTTTGCTTGTCAATCTTTCATATGGAGTAAGGCAAAAATAGGGCATTGAGGCAGGAAACTTTACTTTTACTCTTGTGAATATACCACATTACTTTATTAAAGCTCAGGATTTCTGTACACCCATTATAAAAAGTGAGGCCTGTTTGCTTACCATAGGTCATATAGGTGCTCGAATATGCATTCGCCATAGATCTTTAAATATGTTTGTATATGTGAGTGAAGATGTTTAACTGCTAAATATTTCCATCTAGGAATGATGTCAGAGTGGGGTATACATGCTTGTGGTTGGCAGAACAATGTTTTTGAGACAGAACAATGCTTTCATTGTTGCAACTTGTGAATGCATGGCAAATGAGAACTCAGTTGCAGAATTAAATTTATAAATCTGTTGATTTTAAGATAAGGAGATTATTGTGGGTTACCTAGGTAAGCCTGATATAATTAAGAATCCCTTAAATGGGGAAGAGGAAGATGGAATAGTTAGGGTTAAAATGATAGGCTGTTGACTAAGACATGATTATCTATTGCTAGCTTTGAAGATGGAAGGAGGCTATGAGCCGTGGAATAAGGGCAGGGGCTAGATGCAGGAGGATGGACTGTTCATACCCCAGGACCTCCAGAAAGCAATGAAATCCTGCTGACACCTTGGTTCAAGCCTAGTGCAACCTGTTGAAAACTTCTGACCTCTATAACTGTAATATAGTATGTTTGTATTGTTTAAACCACTGCTTGTGTTATTCTTAAATAGCAGCAACACATAATGAACGCAATGGGATATGCATTTTCCGATTTTATGAAAGCACAAATGATTTAAAAAACTGAAAGATTCAGGCGATCCTTGAGCTCATAGTCTGAGGAGTTCTGTGTGGACACTGGATCACAGGAACACTACATCTGACATCATAACAAATAATACTTATGCCATCTCCTGTGTACTCTTTGACGCCTCACAAAGCTGCAGACCGTGCCATACATTTCCTAAACAGCAATGTTCAGAGCAATCATTTCCATTTAAATGCTACTTTCTACAATCATTTGTTTCTTTTTTCTTTCTTTAATGCATTTTAATTAAAGGTAAGAAGAGAATAAAAAAGACATGGGGGAACTAAAGCAGCTGTAATGTGTGGGTGTAAGATTTCGAAGTCTGAAGCCTTATGCTCAGTTTGAAGGTAGAAAAACAGTCATTAGAGATGTATTTCTAAGTGCAATTCCACATAAACCCAGGCTTTGAAAATAAGATTTGATGTAGTAAAAAAAGACCTTGATTCTTTGTGAATGTATGCTGGTTCTTCTTGATGTTTAAATAATTTTAATGATGGAAGTCTAAGTCATAGTGCTCATTCAACAGATACTGGTCTTATTTAAAAACATAAATCATTGCACCAATAATTTTTGGGTAAATGCATGCAGTTATTGGTATCAGTACCAATTTTGAACATAATATTTTTCTGCATGGAATTAGTTGCCTTCACTAAGCAAAGAGAAAAAATGTAAAATCAAACATTCAAAGTGAGATTTTGAAACTATACAAAGGAGTCAATTTTCCAAGAGGAGATGATCACATCTGTGGCTTTTCTGAAAAAAAAAAAAAAAGAAGGTAATGCTCGCTTCCTTCAGGGACTTTCTCCTATATTTAGACCAGCTGGAAGGTGCTCAAAGAAAGCAAACACATTTGAATATTAGTATAAGCAAAACAAATCTTTCTAAAAAGTATTCTATTGTGAAAGGTCTCTGAGTCAGTCACTACATTAGGTATATGTCAGTGTCTTCAGTTACCACAGGTGATCACAAAACCTGTTAAACACATCACTACCAAAGGACAGGAGTCAACAGCGAAGCTGAAATCAACAATATCTTGTTTTCTACATCATTAGGCTAACAGAAAAAGACTATTTGTGGGAATTGAAGAAACTGCTGTTGTGTATTATTGTCATGCATTATTAATAGCAATAATAATTTTCTTGCCATATAACTAGCAGCTAGTCTTGTATTTTAAAATATAATAAGTCTCACTGCTCCCTCTCCACCCCATATACAATTCTCATATTTCCTGATGTTCCTGTCCTCTTTGTAGTGTACATTTTATTAAGCCTTTCAATATCATTATGGAAATTAATATCTTATTGAAAAGAGTTGAGGGAGTTGTTCTTTATTTCTATAATAATTATGTACACATATGAAAGTTAGGCAAATATACTCATACTTATTTAAATTATTTAATGTCAAATGGGAAATACTACAGGAACTTTATTAAGAGTGAAACTACTTAGAGAAACTTGAATTGTAATCTTCTTCCATTCTTAACTAGTTGTATGGTCTAGGGCAAGTTACTTATTGTGTTCAAACCTCTTTGCATTTGAATATTTTTTTATCAAAAGGTTAAACTCACTGCCTACCTCGTAGATTGGTTATGAGTACTACATAAGTTAGTCTAAGTTAGATAGAGTTTATTGTCCTCTCCGATGTATCTTACATCTTACCCTCTTCTTTCCCTTCGGAGCTCTGATTTGGTTCTGGTACTTCGGTCTTAGGGTAAGTGGGTCCAGATCTTGTTCCAGAGGTCTGTTCTGGAGGTGGCTGTGATCTTCACTGGGCAATGAGATATAAAGGAAAGTCTTCTAGGGGCTTCTGGGAAGTTTTGGCCATCTACAAAAAAAAAAAAAAAGAAAGATGCAAGAAGGAACCATGCTATTGCCTGCTTCCTGCCTGAGAACACTATAACATGAGACCACCACCCTGGGAACTGCTCCATCTCTCCGGTGATTGAGACGGCAACATCAGAAGTCCAGCAACGGATTTCTTCCAGAAGGACTGTTTTGCGGTAGGAAATCCCTCTTATTTCAAGACATTTGGTAGGACATTCTGGTACTTTCAGCTGAAACCTGACCTTAGTACATATTCAGGGACCTATTACTGTCATTAATGTTGTTTTAATATAATACAAAGTCTGTGACAAATAGTATTGTTGTTTTATAAGTTCCTGGATGGGAGAGAAAATTCCAATTGAGAAAATCATGGAGGACTACACGGAGCTGAGATGAATCACAGCAGACTGATGGATTTCTGTCTCTGAGCCTGGAGTGGCTGGAAAGTGTATGAGGCAGAATTCCATTTTGAGGGGGCAGATTCTTCCCTGCAGCTGGAAGTAGTGGTTCAGGCCTCAGTGTAATGAGGAGAAGAACAAATGAGATATATGAAAACTTGGAGCTTCTCACTCAGAACTGCAGGCTCCTCTTCTCTTACAAAGCTTTTCCTAGTGTATTATTGGATTTTCCGGGACTTAGAGTAAATGCAGCACAGGTTTAGTGTGGCTTCATTTTGGAGAATATCTTGATAACTGACTCTAATAGTTTTAGAACAGATGTAGCTTTGATTCTGATTGAATTACCTTCTGGGTGTATTATTTTGGAAGAACAAAATACATTAGTTTAGTTTGAAAATTATTAAAATATACATATTGATCGGGGTTTATTCATTTTTTGTCTAACAGAGTGTTATTTATTTCAATGTGCATAGCGATTTTTTTAAAATAAACTATTAGGGCTATACTATTTTTCAACAGCATCACTAATCAGCACATGATATATGAATGTCTGTATATATATGTGTAAATAGGTGCAGAGCAGTGGGTGCGTGCAGCCTCCTCCTCGTTGTTCCACAGTGCAGGCTGAGCAGGGCTGCTGTTTTTTTTTTTTTTTCTTTTTCTTAAGGGCTGTTGTCTGTGCTCTATGGCCCAGGCTTCAGCACAGTGTCCTCCAAGGGTTGACAGGTTGACTCCACAACCCAGAGCACTCCAGTGTGAGGACCAGCACTCTCATCACGTTACAGCTTTGCCTACAATTACCCAGGACACAGTTTCTCTAAGTAACAAGAAACATCAAAGGATGTTTCAGCCCCAGGAACAGAGCTGGCACCTGTGATATCACAGTAGCTGTTGATTCCCTTATGATCCTGGTTGGGAGGGAACAAAACAAGAAATAAAAAAGGAGAGACTTGCCCACTCAAACGTGGTAACTCCGTACTATTTCACCCCCCCACCTGGAAACATTAATTAATTAACATTAATTAACATTAACTAATTCTTTTACAACCTTTTCCAAAATGGTTATTTTTTTAGAATTTTCCAATCAGTGTTTTTAGAATTGTTTTGTGATTTTTTTGTGGAAGTCTGTTTTTGAAAAGCACATTTTTGTTTCTCGAATAATTAGAAATAAAAGTAATGTTGAAAAGGAATTACAGAGAGCAACTAAGAAGAGATAAGGACTGTGGCAGTTATTAAATATTATAGTGTTAGCAAGTATTATGATTTTGTTAGGTGCAGTTATGAGCCCTATTATTTTGCAAATGAGTAATATGCTCAAAGTTACACATTAGTAAGAAGTGAAGTTAGGATATATTTTTGTTGAACCCTTTTCCAAGACCATGCTTCCCTTTTCTTTTCTTTTTTTCTGTGTGTGTATGTGTGTGTGTGTGTGTGTGTGTGTGTGTGTTACTGGGGATTGAACCTAAGGGCATTCTACCTCCAAGCTATATCTCCAGACCTTTTTGGTTTTTTGTTTGGAAACAGGGCCTCAGTAGGTTGCTGAGAGTCTCACTACAGTACGGAGGCTGTGCTTGAACCTGCAATCCTCCTGTCTCGGCCTCCTACATACTGGGATTACAGGGTGAGGGATAGAGAGAATAAAAACAGAGAAAGTGAAAAAATAAAAAGGAAGTGTTACAGTTTAAACTCAGTCAAATATCTGATTTTAGTTTCTAATCAAAGGAGGTCAAAAAAGGTCAATACAGAAGAGCTATTTTATTGTTGCCAAAATAACTGATCATATAAATTTTTTTGCTTTCCTTAAGGCTATGAATTTTAAACACTGAATAAAAGAGAAGTTGGTTATACATTGGCATGAAACAGAAAATATTCCCTTCTTAATCAATTTAGCTTTAAACACACAAAAAAACAACATACTCAAAAATAATTGTTTTCATGTCTACTATGAGCCAGGTACATTGTTACATACGAGCATAAAGATATGGCACCTGTCTTTATTTGCATATATTATGTCCATATGTTGTGAAGTACAAATTTTCACATTATTTTGAAACAGGTGAAATAGGTATTAATTACCAAAAGCTATGTGCATGTATGTTTTTATCACATTGAACCTCCTCACTATAGTGTATACCAATGCATTAATAAAATAATTTTTAAAAGATAGATAGGTATTAATTAAAGAGCAGAAAATATATATTTGAGTTCAATTCTCAGTAGCAGTGACAATTAAGGTTTAAGATAATTAATGCTTATAGAAGAATAATCAATGTTTAGTTTAAAAGAGATATTAAATAAAAACTATTTTAGGCTTTAAAATTACTATTGTTTACATTTTTAAGTTAAATAAATGTTATATTTAAAACAATATGATTTTCCTTTTGATTTTTAGACTGTGATGTTTTGATATATCCCCACTAACCAAAAATATTAATTATCTAAAAAAATTTCCATAATTTTAAGAACATTCTGTAAAATGGAAATCATCTATTTTTAATAGCATAGCTTTGGGCATGCAGCATATACCTAAGTCGTGTTCACTTATGACTTACTACATAAATTTAATTAACTTAAATGCATGATAAGTTCTTTCTTGTTAGTATAAATGAAACAAATTAGTGTTCTAAATGGGAGAAATAGAGGTAGCAACACAAATGTCCTGGATTACCTGTGCTATTTTTAAATGCTTTGCTCTTTTCTTTAATTATGTTATATCTCCTTTCTATAATTAAATTAAAATGGCTCTAGCTGAATTATTTAATTTTCCCCAACATATATGTTTCTTTGGTAATATCTAAATGTTATGGTATAACATATATAGTCGAAGTGCAGCAGAAGAGTCTATTAAAGGAAGTAGAATTTTATACTTTTAATCACCTCCTTTATCCCATCTGATTTAGTGGTAACAATAGGGAAATGGATTTTAGTTTACTCTTATTTCCTTACACTGTGTTTTTTCTATTTCTGAAGAATGAAATTATATGATCTTTGTTTTCTGTGTTTTGTACTGTCTGAACTTTTTCTTTTCCTTTTTTGGTGCTCAGGATTGAGCCCAGGGCCCCATGAATGCTACAAGCTCTACCACTGAGCTATGCCTGCAATCCTTATCTGAATGTTTCAAGTATCAAAATACATGCATTATTTATAATCAGAAAAATAATTCTCTCTTATTTTGAAAAGAATCATTTTATTGTTAAAAGCTTGTCAGAGAGAGAGAGAGAGAGAGAGAGAGAGAGAGAGAGAAAGAGAGAGAGAAAGAGAGAGAGAGAATCCTTACCCTGCATGGTATTATACCAGAAGGTTAGGGGCTGAGTTCATAGACCCTGGTGAGAGTGCTTGAGTACAGAGCCCAGCTCTGAGGCTTGTTAACTTGGGCAAATGACTCACTGTCTTTTTTCCTCAGTTTCTCTTCTGCAAATGGTGATAAAAATATGACCTTCCCACATGGATTGTTGTGAAGACTCAGGGCACCTATAAAGTCCTTACAGTCATGCTGGGCACGCGGTGAGCACTCTATTGTGCAGTGTTAGGTGTTACTATAAACTATGTGCTATGAGATGTTCTAGAGAAAGTTCAAAAGAAAGGAATTATATAGCAATATTACGAGAACCTGAACTACCCAGTGGCATTTTCCCAGGCCCTTTTCTCCGTGAGATCATATTGGTCCAGACAAGAGGGTGACTGAATGTTTGCCCTGTGGATTGGGGTAGATGATGCCGGCAGAGTCATAAGCCCTGGATATAAAAAGGTAACTGAGAGAAATGGAAATACAGATGGCCAATCAACAATGAAAAGTTTTCAACCTTATTAGTAATCAAGGAGTTGTGAATTAAAATAAGGATACGATATGGTTCACTTACCAAATGAAAAAGACTGTAACATAAAAGGTAAAAACCAAGGCTCCAAAGGTCAGAGTGTGTTCTGACACATTGCTGATGGAATAGAAGGAAACTAGTCAAACTAAATCAGAAAATGATTTAGCAATATATATAGAAAAGATATAAATGCTCAAGACCTTTGAGTTAGTAACTCTTTATAAGAAGTTTTGCTAAGGAAATAAAAAGAAAGATATTCATGAGGGTATATTCATAATGCTAAAACTTGAAAGCTAAATTTTTAATATGCTTTTTTTGGTGCATTATAGCCTCACATCATAATGTAAATTATGTTGACAGTGACATACATTCACATAGCACTTGGTGCCCCCCGCCTCCCCATCTCCCCCCTTTCTAATACAGAGTACTGAGATTGACATTGATATTTTCACAAATGTATACATAGTCGATGGTCGTAATTCCATTAATGAACCTCACTCTCCCCCCCCCTTCCCTTAGGTCACCTCCCTGACTTCAGTGAGGTCTCTCCTCCATTATCTGGAGTCCCTCTGGCATCCCAATTACTCCCTAGTTTGCACGTATTAGAGAAAACATATGATCCTTCACTTTCTGTGACTGGCTAATCTCATTTAATGTAATGTTCTCCAGGTCCTTCCATTTTCTTGCAAATGACACAATTTTGTTCTTTATTGCTGAGTAGAATTCCATTGTGTGGATATCCCATAATTTTGTAATCCATTCATCTGTTGACGGACACCTAGGTTGGTTCCATAATTTGGCTACTGTGAATTGTGCTGCTATGAACATGGGTATGCATATATTAATGTACTACTCTGGTTTCAATCCCTTTGGTATGATACCCAGGAGTGGTATGGCCGGATCATATGGTGGAGCCATTCCCAGTTTTCTGAGGAATCTCCACACTGATCTCCATAGCAGGTGAACTAATTTGCAATCCCACCAACAGTGTAGAAGAGTTCCAATTTCCCCACATTCTCACCATCATTTATTGTTTTTTGACTTCTTGATGATTGCCATTCTGATTGGGGTTAACAATAGATTAGTTCAATAAATTGGAGTACAGTCACGTGATGGCTACTGTAACCACTTCAGGGGAATCATACTTCCTTCATAACAACTCAGAGGTTAGACTGGGAGCTCTGTTGAATCACTACTGGTTTTGCTCTCTCTAGGTGCCGGGGAGTCCATAGGTGTGGCCTCCTGGCCCTACTCAGACCCATGCTGTACCTCATATGACTGGTAAATTTGGATGTGATCTGCCCTGTTTTCCTTTAGGAATCTAGTTGCTTGCAGGGTGCTTCTGTTCTCTTTTTCTCACTAGTGACAGGATCTTTCTCCAGAGGCACCTTCTTTCCTCCCTGTTCCATCAAGCCCTACACAAGACAGAGTAGTCCACCTACTACTGAGGTTTAGTCAGGAAGATTATTTGGCTTATCATTATACCACATACTCCAGCTTATCCTCTATCAATAAAAGTGGCTATTAGTTTCCTATCTCCCAGTCCTGTTTCATAACACTTTAAAAAAAGACCAGTGAGAAAAAAGTGTTATACTTGAAAGGACTCCGCAGACACGCCAACATTTGAAACTGCCCAGAAATAAAAGTGACATATAATTTACCTCAAAATGTAGAATTTTCTTTACATGGACACACTTTTATGGTCTCAGGGTTTCTGTGGTCCAGAAATCCAGGCACTGCTTTGCCGAGTATTACTATCTCAAGGTCTTCCACAAGGCTGCAGTAGAACTTGGGATAGGGCTGTGGTCTCATCCAAAGGTCGATAGGGGGAGAAGTCACTTCTAGGCTCACTCATGCTGGGGTGGGCAGAAGGAAGATTCCTGCTGGCTGTTGGCTCACAGCCTCCCTCAGCTCCTGGCCATGTGGGCCTTCGCGTAGAACAGCTCTCAACATGGTGGGCAGCCTCCTTCCCTCACAGTGAGTAGTTGAGCGCTCAAAGATGCTGTGCAGGACAGAAGCCACCGTTGCTTAGTCACCAGATCTTGGATGTGACATTGCTGTTATTTTTGCTGTGTTCTGACCCCTAGCAGAGACTGACTGGGTGAGCCCACATGTGAGTATCAGGAAGCCAGGATCATTGAGAACCATTTTGGAGGCGTCACTCCCCTCCCCCCCAAACTAACATTTACCACACGACAGGCACATAGCTGAAGATGTGACCGATACTCTTTTTAGCAGAACAATCAACAAAGGCCTTTTACAAAAGTGAACTAATAAATAGGGACCTGACTATAATGCATCAATAAAAGTATGAAAAAAGAGAAAAAAATCTGAACTTTGATGTCCCACAGTAGCCTAGTATCTTTTGTGTGTGCATGTGTGGTAAAGGGAATTGAACCCAGGGACACTACCTCTGAACTGTTTTATTTTCAAACAGGGTCTCACTAAGTTGCTCAGTGTCTTTGTTAGTTTCTGAGACTGTCCTCAATCCTGCAATCCTCCTTTCTCAGCCTCCCAAGTACTGCATTACAGGCATGTTCCACCATGCCTGGCAAGTAGCCTACTGTCTGAAAATTTAGCCCCGTTAAGAGTGAGTAAAACAGGCATATCCCTTCTTGCAGTTATTTTGGAATAGAGTAGGAAACATCACTGTTAATCAATGGAAAACTGAGATGCGATTGCCAACTTGGACAGATATTGTGAAGGAAATGTATAGTTGGTCACGAGAAGAAAATATCTGTGGGTTGTCGATGAGAAGTCTGCCACAGAGGCCCCGAAACTGTAGTTATCAATGACATCCATTGGGAAATATTACATAATAAAAAGAAAACCAGGTTAAACTTGAAGAATTAAAAATCAATAATTATAGACAGGGATTGAGAATTAAGCTGAAAGAAAGATTGAGAAGGACCAGAAGAGAGATATGAGGGGCGTAATAGAAGACAGGGGAAGACAACTTTTCCAGAGGAAGAGAGGGCGATACTACTGAGAGAAGAAGTGGGGCCAAATGAACTGAAGAGTGAAAATTCCCACATGGATATGAGTAAAGCTAGGGGCAGCTGCTAAAGGTTAAAGTGGGTTGACAAATTAATGGGAGAAAAGGGAACATATACTGCATTCATAATAATATTTAAGAGAAAGTTAAGGAGAAAAGGAGAGAAAGCATAGGTTTGTAATTGAAAGGAGAAATGGAACCAAAGAAGGATTTGGATTTTTTTTCTTTTTTAAATAGGAAACTGGGCGTGGTGGCACACATCTGTAATCCCAGTACTTGGGAGGCTAAGACAGGAGGATCTCAGGTTCAAAGCCAGCCTCAGCAACTTAGGCTCTCATCAACTTAGTGAGACCCTGTTTACAAATAAAAAATGAAATAGGGCTGGGAGTGTAGCTTGGAGGTAGAATGCCCCTGGGTTCAATCCCCAATACCACAAAAATAATAAATAAATAAATAAGAAATAACAGTTATTAAAATTATGAAGATTCCATATTTTAGTGAGGAAGGAAGTTGTCTAAGGGTGGAGGCCATTAGAAAACTTCAGCCCGTTTCTGAGAAGGAGGTTGGGAAAAGAATCCAGAACCCTCTAGAAGACAATGAGTCTCCTTCATAGTCCATTGAAAGTCCTATTCCTTTGGTCTGTCTTTTTCTTTCAAGGAAGAAAAGGGAAACTTAAAAATATTTTAAAATGTAAGCGACTTAATTTTGAAAGCCATAACATGCAAATATCACATTCACAGATATTGTCTTCACTCACCTTACTTTTTAAAGCACTATCATATTAATTCATTATTTTTATTCCTACGACAACTTGGTGAAGTTGTCAGGACATGTGCCAATCAATTCCTGTGACTTACCTCTGGTGATATGATGTCAATCTTGCCATTTATAAAGTCTCAAGAGATCCAGATCACCTGTCATTCCAGTGCATTAAAAATATACTACACCTTCCTAATCTCCTAAATCCATTAAATAGAATCATAAAGTTCATAGCTGGAAAGTACAACTTGAAGGTAGAGAAGAAAACATCAAAGACGAGGTGTGGCTCATTTCCATCTTGAGGTCCAGTTGAATGGTTCATCTGATGGCAATTACTTTTTTTTTCTTTTTGTGGTACTGGGGATTGAATCCATGGACATTCTACCTCTGAGATGCACCTCCAGTCCTAATTTGTTTTTTGAGACAGGGTTTCACTAAGGTGCAGAAGGCCTCACTATGTTGCTGAGACCTCCAACCAGCAAACCTTCTGATGCAGCCAAACCAATAATGGAAGACAGCAAACCTCCAAGCTCCCTTGTGTCTCTTGTTTGATAATTTGAGCAACACAGAGTTCAGATGGCCTGTGTGATTTGATGAAATCATATACTTTTTAGATTAGATTTTTTAGTGTGTCTGTGGGAATACTCTTAAAAAAAGCAGAGCTATATGGAAGTAAGTGATGACACAAACAAACACTAAAAATTACAATCAAAAACCTCTGTAACACATGGCTTCGGGGTTGGTTTAGTAAAATAAAATGAATACTATTAACACCAAGTGACCACTTCCTTTTTCCTATTTTCAACAGGCTCAGATCACCTCTCTCTAGTATTTTTATTATTATTCCATTTTAAATGTGTAATCAAGAGAGTAGTTTTAGTCCTGTTATAAAACAAATACCTTTGTCAATCCAGTCTAGAAGTGTCTTGAAGACAAACAGCCTTTGAATCTGGAGGACTCACTTTGGGCATTGGGACATTGTTTCCAGTTTCTTAAATTAATTCTTTTTCCCTTTAAGAAATAATAATAGCTGGGCATGGTGGCACATACCTGTAATCCCAGTACTTGGGAGGCTGAGGCAGGAGTATCACAAGTTCAAAGACAGCCTCAGCAACACAGCAAGACTCTCAACAACCTAGTAAGACCCTATTTCAAATAAACTTATTTCAAATAAGCTCAGAGGTAGAATGCCCCCGGATTCAATCTCTGGTACAGCAACAATGAGAAAAAAAGTAACAATATCTACTTTGCAAAACAATGTAAAAATTAGTTAATATTCATAAAGCACCAACTGATTGATCATCATTTCATTTGAAAATTATTTCAGTTTAAATCGGTTGTTCTTGATGAGGACAGAGGAAATTTGGCAACACCAGAATACATTTTGATTGTCACAATTTGGGAGGGGGTCCTACTACTGGCATTAGCCAAATGGAAGCCTGGTATGCTGCTACAAGTCCTACATTGCACAGCACAGTCCTTACAACAAAACGTTACGTGATCCAAAATGTTGACAGTGTGGAGATTTCAAAACTCTGATTTAAACCTATTCCCAGTTCTTTTTACATGAGTACACCATTTGTTATTTTTTCTGTAACTCTCCATCTCTTTAGTTGTTCTGTCCTTATTTCACAAAATGCTCACACTGCTTCCTAGTGTAACAAGCCAAATGCGATTGGGATGTAAGAGCATAAGAATACAGGTAATCATTCACAATTTTGAACTGAGATTGTGAAGTCAACCATATAGTATGAGTGGAGTAATTGCCAAACAGTAATATTCTAAAATTATTACATAAAAATATCCTGAAAATGTTATTGAAATAAATGGATTATCGTTAAGAGTTATATTTATTTAATTCTTTTCAGTTATCTTAGAGTGGGTAAGAAACTGAACCAGCAGAAATAATGAGGTTCAGTTTATTCCTTCTCTCTATGCAGGTTGTAGGGCTAGGATTTACTTCATAATGTTCCTGCAGAGTTACATTTTCCAAACAAGCATGAGGATGTGTGCTCAAACTACTCGAAAATGTATTTTACTTGATGGCAAATCACATAAGCAGTTCAACTAAGGCTCGTGTGTTGGAGGACAGGTCACTCTGTAGCAGATATTTTTTAATTCTCCTGCCTTTAAAAGAGGTGGCTTTAATCATCTTGCAGTGATTTTTTACAGTTATTCTTTTTTTAATCCATTCTGTGGGATTGTAGAAAACTCTGTGTGTGTGTGTGTGTGTGTGTGTGTGTGTGTGTGTGTGTGTGTTTCTTGCTAAAGGCAACATTTTGCCTATGAGGGTTGGTTAGTCCATTAGAACCTCTTCCTTGAGATTCATGTAGTATCATTTTTCTTTCCCTCGATTCCGTCTTCTACAGCTAAATATTCAATAAGGGAATGCCCGGTGATTCAATCCACTTTGAGTTTTAACCTGATACCAGAACTCTTGATGATTTGGTTAATTCCACCAAACAGCCTCTAATATGAGTATATTTATCACAATTAATCTAATTTAAGTGAAAGGCCATACTGGTCAAAACAGTAGCTTTATTAGCTAGTCCATGTATAGGAATACATGAAACACAAGAAGCTTTGAAATCTGTATTGTGTATCCTAATTTACACATAATTAATTGCTTTCATCCAGGAATGGTGGCACACTCTTGTAATCCCACCACTTGTGAGGCTGAAACAGAAGGATCGCACTTTTGAGGCCAGCTTCAGCAACTTTGCAAGGCTCTCTCCAACTTAGTGAGACTCTGTTTCAAAATAAAAAGTAAAATAGGGCTGGGGGTGTAGCTCAGCCCTGGGTTCAATCCCCAGTACCAAATAATGATAATGATAATGATAATGCTTTGATTAGATATAGAATGGCACCTTGAAAAGCTCATAAATTGGTGTTTGGAGTTGATATGATTGAGTCGTGAGGGTTGAAATCCCAGCAGTGTATAAATCCAAATGGATTTATCTGGATGGAAGCTGGAGGGAGTGGATCCCTGGGGGTGTGGATTACATATATTGTCCCTCTTCCCCCTGATCGCTCTCTTGCTTCTGGCCTCCATGATGTGAGGAGCATAGCCCATGTGTTTTCCCTTCCTCTACTTCCATCAGCAATGCTCTGAGATCCATGATCCCTGGCCTCACATGGATCAAACCTGAAACCATAAGAGAATAAATCTTCTTTCCTGTAAGTTACATGGTCAGGTCTTTAGATTATAGCTGCGAGAATGCTGACTGGAACAGATAATAACAACAATTGCTTTCATATATAAGTAATAGAAAATGGGGAAAACTGAGATAAAGACTGTTCAATCGTCCTAAGGGAAATTCTGCAAGGCACATCCTCAGGGCTTGCTGACTTAGGAGCTCATGCTTGTTTGTGACAGGATTGGCTCCCTCTCTCTCCTCTGCTTTTTATGGGTTACATTGATCTAACCACTGGTTGCTTCCATGATAGGAAAATGCTATAGTTCCAGTCTTTGATTTTTACATTGCACAGACTAGAAAAGAAAAAAAATTTTTGGTAACTCTAAAAATTTGAGAAAGTTTCTCTTCCGGAAATCACAGCAGAACAACCCTGTGTCTCATTGGCTCTGAAAAGTGTGTCATGTGCCCATTTCTAAAACAATGCCTGGAGAGAATGAAGATGATGGAATAGAGGAAGGCAGCACATTTTGGTTGCTCCAAGACTTGGAACTCAAATAGCAGGAAGACTGCTTCTTGGCAAGAGAAGAAAAGTAGTCAGAACTCACAGAAGAAAGACAGTTGAAACGTGGTTGAATTGGAGGCAGCACAGAGAGCAGACTGAAAAGAGCTCCATGTGTCTCAACTAGTAAGCAGAGAGCTGAGGGTGGAGACATCTTGGCAAGCCCCCATAGGACCTGGCGGCCGACAGAACCTGGCAGCTCTGAGATCAATTCCAGCAAAGAAGAATCTAAGGCTTGCCGAGTCAATGATTACAGAGAAACAACATGAAAAAGCAATCACATTCTTCTGTCCATGCTCAAATACCTCAAGATTGTGAATCTCCAGACTGACCAGACAAACTACCCAGCAAACTCCTACAGCTACAGCTGAACTCAAGTCGTCTGGACCAAGAAATGACAGGCCCTTATGGCAGGGACCCGAGTGGCTACAACTGGCCTCATCAAGACCACTGTGAACCTCCAGGCCAAGCAGACAACCCACCAGTGAATTCCTGTGCTGAAGTTGAACTTGTCTGGACCAAGAAACTACAGACTCTTTCTGCAGGGACCTGAGTGGCTACAATGGAATTCAGGACCCTGAGTTTACAAACTGTCCCAGCAGTATCTTTGTGGCTGCAGGGATTTGTGTGGTAATTACCAAACAGGTGAGGTCTGTAAGTTTGCAAATCATCCCCGCAGAGGTGAGGCAGTGGCTAGAGCAGTACACATCAGAAACAGGAATTAGAGTTCCTAGGGACACTTGGGCAGGAGCTAGAATCAGTAGTCTGCCTGCCCCTGCAGGATCTTCAGCGATCACTGCAGGATCAGCAGCAATGGTGTGTGTGGGGTGAAATAACTCATCCAATCATGCAGTCTTGGAAGGTTACAAACTCTCACCCAGTGATGACTGGGTGCCATGAGTACCAAGGTCGGTGGCCAGCAAGGTCTCACATGATCACAGTTGCCCAGAGCAGCCATGGTGTCCTGGAGCTAAATAACTCAGCCGCCCACACCATACTCTCAGAACTGTACAATCTCCTCTGTTGGAGTTTCGGACCTGCAAGCAGGGAGGCCAGGGGCCAACAGGGTTTCACATAATCATAGCTGGCAGAGCCGCAGTGGTGTTCCTGGGGCAATTTGACTCAGACAGCCATGCTACAGGCTAGGAATGCTACAGTCTCTTGGCCAGCAGAGTTTGTACCTGTTGATCACAGAGGCCAGAGGCTGACAGGGTTTCACATGATCGCAACCAGCAGAAGAGTGGTGGTGTCCCTGGGACACAGGCTCAGAACAACATAATCTCTGGCCCTGCTAAGCTTGGGCCTGGACACTATGGAGGACATAGGCCAACAGTGCAGTGTTTCACATGATTTAAACCAGCAGTGGTATCCCTCGAGAATTAAAGCTCAACCAGCTAGCTGCAGTCTCAGAACATTATAGTCTCTGGCCCTGCTGAGTTTGGACCCAGAGAGCACAGAGACCTGCAGCCAAGTTGAGACTTCTGCTTGCCTGTGCTAAGAACTGTATCCTGTTTTTTTTTTTGGGGGGGGGGTACCAGGGATTGAACCCAGGGGCGTTCTACCTCTGTGCTACATCCCTGGCCCTATTTTTTATACTTTATTTTGAAACCGGGTCTCACGAAGTTGCAGAGGGCCTCACTAAGTAGAGAGAGAGAGAGAGAGAGAGAGAGAGAAAGAGAGAAAGAGAGAGCCGAGGCTGGCCGCGAACCCAGATCCTTTGGTCTCTGCCTCCCAAAGTATTGGGATTACAAGCGTGCACCACCACACCTGGCAACTGTATCCTGTTAATGAGGTTTTGGGGGAATAACTCAAAATTCCAAATGTGACAGATTCATTGAGGCAAATACATACCCCTGCATAGGACTTATTATGAAGGGACAAATAATAGATATAGGACTCCCACACAAAAAGGAAGAGGATGCCAAGAGAACAGAGATACAAATTAAGGATCAATAAAACTTGAGAATGAAGGAAAAAAAGGAAACAAAAACTCCCACAACTCAATAACAGTGGAGATCACCAGTTCAGAGTTTCAGAAAATGTCAGGAAAATTCAGAAATTTGATTTTCGATGTGAGCAAAGACATTAGAAATGAAATCAGAGAGAGTGTTCAGTAATGAATGAACATACCAATAAAGAAATTGAGGACCTAAATAAGAACCAAAAAGAGGCCCTGAGCAAAATGAAGGAAGCAATAAATTAAATAAAAAAAACCCACTAGAAACCACACCTGGCAGACTAGACCACATGGAAAATAAAATTTCACTCATAGAAAGCTGCTCATTCAAAATTTACCACACAGATAACAATACAGAAAAGACAATAGCACAACATGACCAGGACATTCAAGAAATATGGATAATATAAAATGACCTAAATTAAGGATAATGGGCATTGAAGAAGATGTGGAAACACAAACCAAGGGCAATAGAAACCTCTTCAGAGAAATGCCAGAGAATTTCCCAAATATGAAAATGGGACAGACATCCACATACAGGAGACATTCAGAACCCCAGCAAGATAAGATCAAAGAACAACTTATCCATGCCGCATAATAATCAAAATGACTAACATTAATGTCAAGGAGAGAATCTTAAATGCATCAAGAGAAAAAGGATAGGTGACATTCAGAGGCAAAACTATAGGAATCACTCCAGACTTCTCAACCCAAATCATGAAAGCTCTGAAGGCATGCTATGATGTACTCCAAACCCTGAAAGCAAGCAACTTCCAACCAAGACTTCTATATTCAACAAAAATATTTTTCAAAATTGAAGGAGAAATAAAGACTTTCCAAGACAAGCAGAAAACAAAAGAATTCATGACTACCAAGCCAGCACTAGAGAAAATACTTAAATAAATAAAACACAAAGAAGAAAAAAGAAACAAATGCCAGATCCAGAAAAATAAATAAATGCCAGAACCAGATGAACAACTAAGTGAAGGAGAAATACTACTATATTAAACAGAACATATAACTCAAAATGACAGGAAACAAAAATCATCTCTCAATAACATTGAATGTCAAAGGTCTAAATCCCCTATTGAAAGACATACACTGGTAATGTGAACCAAAGACCATAATCCAATTATATGCTGCTTGTAAGAAACTCATGTTAAAGGGAGAGATATTCATAGGCTAAAGGTGAAAGGATGGAAAGAACTATTCCATGCAAATGGAGATCAAAAACAAGCGGGGGTAGCAATGCTCATATCTGACAAAGCCGACTTTAAGCCAAAACTTATCAGAAGAGACACAGGGGGTCATTTCTTTTTTTTTTTTTTTGCGGTACCGGGGATTGAATGCAGGGCGTTCTACCTCCGCGCTATGCCCCCAGTCCTATTTTTTATACTTTATTTTGAAACCAGGTCTCATGAAGTTGCAGAGGGCCTCACTAAGGAGAGAGAGAGAGAGAGAGAGAGAGAGAGAGAGAGAGAGCTGAGGCTGGCCGTGAACCCGGATCCTCCGGTCTCCGCCTCCCAAAGTACTGGGATTACAAGCGTGCGCCACCACGCCCAGCCACAGGGGGTCATTTCTTACTGATAAAAATAACAATGCAACAAGAAGATATATTGATAGTAAACATTTATGTCCCAAATATGGGTGCACTCACTTTTATAAAACAAACTCTTTGGGACACTGAGATTCAGTTAGACCCCAATATAATAATACTGGGAGACTTTAACACACTACTAGGTCAATCTTCCAGACAAAAGATCAGTAAAGACTCTTTAGACCTAAAGACCTCTATAAACCAAATAGACTTAATGGACATTTACAGAATATTCCAACCACCAACAATTGAATACACATTCTTCTTAGCTGCTCATGGAACCTGTGCTAAAATAGACCTCATTCTGGTACACAAAGAAAGTACCAGCAAATTAAAAAAATATAATATAAATCCTTGCATGTTTCCAGATCGTAATGAAGTGAAAATAGAAATCTACAACAGGAAGATCCACAGGAATTACATAAATACATGGAGATTGAATGATACACTTTTAAATGAGGATTAGATCATAGAACACATAAGGGGAGAAATTTAAAAATTCCTAAAATTAAACAAAAATAGTTTTAAGAAAAAAAACTATAGCACTGAGTGCCTACACAATAAAGAAAGAATGTCACCAAATAACTTAATGATACACCTCCAGGCCCTTGAAAAACAGGAACAGACTAATCCCAAAGCCAGTAGAAGGCAGGAGATAATTAAAATCAGAGCAGAAATCAATGAAACAGAGAAAGAAAAACAATACCAAAGCTAAACAAAACAAAAAGTTGGTTCTTTGAAAAATAATCAAGATTGATAAAACCTTAGTCAACCTAACCAAAGAATGAGAAAATTGACCCAAGTTACTAAAGTAGGAAATGAAAAAGGAGAAATAACCACAGACAGTGGGGAAATCCATAGGATCATCAGAAACTATTTTGAAAATTTATATCTCAATAAACTGGAAAACAGAAGAAATCAACAGATTTCTAGACACATACTATCTATCTAAATTGAACAAAGATGATATAGGAAACCTAAATTGACCAATAGCAAGCAAAGAGATAGAAACAGAAATAAAAAGCCTTATATTAAAAAAAGTCTAGGTCCAGAGGTTTTCCCAGGTAAATTCTATAAAACCTTTATAGAAGAACTAAACCCAATCCTTCACAAATTATTCCATGAAATAGAAAGAGATGGAATTCTTCCAAACTCCTTATATGAAGCCAGAATCAACTTACTGCCAAAACCAATAAAAGAATATTACAGAGCAATATTCTTGATGAACATAGATGTGAAAATTCTCAACAAAATACTAGTGATACACATTCAAAAACCATATCAAGAAAATTGTGCACCATGACCAAGTTGGTTTCATCCAGGGATGCAATGCAGCTCCAACATATGCATATTAATATATGTAATTCACCTCATAAATAGAACTAAGGACAAAAAAATCAGATGATCATCTCAGTAGATGCTAGAAAAACATTTGGCAAAAAAAAAGCATTTAACATGAAAAGCATTCATGTTAAAAAAAAAACTCAGAAAATTGGAATAGAAAAAACTTACCTTAACATCATAAGGCAATATATAATAAACCCAAAGCCCACATCATATTCAATGGGAAAAAAGTGGGAGGATTCCCTTTAAAAATCATTACAAAACAAGGATGCCCACTATCACTCTATCACCACTCATTTTCATTACAGTACTTGAGACTCTAGCCATAGTGATAAGGCAAGAGAGGGAAATCAAAGGAATAAAAATAGGAAAAGAAGAACTGAAATGATCTCTATTTGTAGATGACATGATCCTATATTAGAAGAGCCAAAATCCTTAACCAAAAGACTTCTGGAGATGATTACCAAATTCAGCAAAGTAGTGGGATATAAAATCAATCTACAAAAATCAGTAGACTTTCCATATGCCAACCATGAATGCATTGAAAAAGAAATCTGGAAATTAGTTCTAATTTTATTATTTTTCTTAAAAATAATAAAAATACTTAGGAATAGATCTAACCAAGAAGGTAAAAGACCTCTAAAATGAAAATTATAACACACTAAAGAAAGAAATTGTAGATCTTTGAAGATGGAAAGATCTTCCATGTTCTTGGACAGGCAGAATAAATATTATCAAAATAGCCATTCAACCAGAAATGATCTAGAGATTCAATACAATCCCTATTAAATTATCAATGTCATTCTTCACAGCGCTAGAAAAATCAGTCCTAAATTTCATATGGAAAAACAAAAGACCCAGAATAGCCAAAGCAATTCTCAGCAATAAGAACCATGCAGAGGCATCACAATATCTGACTTCTAATTATACCACAGAGCTATAGTAATAAAAACAGCATGATATTGGCACAAGAACAGACACATAGACCAATGGAACCTGCCCTTTGTACCTTCCTTTTCTTGCTCTGGTTGGATGAGGAGGACATGCAGTCAGGGCAGAAGTGGGGCAGAAGAAACAGCCTGCATGCCATTCCCCTGTGCAGTTGGGGGACAGTACAGAGAGACCACCTGCCATTCTCCTGTGCAGCCCAGGGAAGAGGACACCCACTCCCAGCATAGCCCCCTAGCATGGCCCTGAGCCCCCACCAGGCCAGCCTCTACAGGAGCAGCTCATGCTCCCAAGGTTCAGCAGCAGAAAAAGACACCCCCTCCACCCGGCAACTCCATTGTGAGCCTGAAGCCTATACCTGGGAAAACAGTCAGGGATGGAATATGCAACCAGGAAAATTGTGACCTGTATTTTATGACCATGTTGTTATTGCATGCTGGCCCCAAATATTTGCCCTGGATCCAACCAAGTAGGTCCAGTGAAAGGGGAGCAGAGGTGTCAATTATTTAACATCGAAGTGTCTCCAGTGAAAGCAGACTGCTAAGATGGACAGTACAAACTCTCTGAACCCTGACATTGGCCAGCTCAGCTTAGACTCAGATAGCTGCAGGAGGGACATGCAAACCTCCTAGGGCTTCTCAACAGGGATTGCAGTCCTGAGGCCATCTGGAGCCTCCTGGAGATAAGGGGTGTCCTTTTTCCCCACCTGGGAGAGACCTCAGAGACTTTTACCTGGGAAACTTCCCCTGCCCTGAGATGGTTCTTAATACATATCTGTTCCTTATGAATCTTATAACAAAATTAATGATCCCGAAGGATGATCACAGATAAAAAAAAAAAAAACAAAAGAATAAAAAATAATATCTGAGCCGGGCGTGGTGGCGCACGCTTGTAATCCCAGTACTTTGGGAGGCGGAGACTGGAGGATCCGGGTTCGCGGCCAGCCTTAGCTCTACTCTCTCTCCCTCTCTCTCTCTCTCTCCTTAGTGAGGCCCCCCGCAACTTTGTGAGACCCGGTTTCAAAATAAAGTATACAAAATAGGGCCGGGGGTGTAGCTCGGAGGTAGAATGCCCCTGGGTTCAATCCCCAGTACCGCAAAAAAAAAAGATAAAAAAAAAATATCTGACCAGGGAATGCTTAAAATGGATGGATTTAGACCTGTATAACTGAATCAATTTTTCATTTCTTTCTTTCTTTCTTTCTTTCTTTCTTTCTTTCTTTCTTTCTTTCTTTTCTTTCTTTCTTTAATACTGGGGATTGAACCCAGGGGCATTCTACCTTAGAGCAATACACCCAGTCATTTTACATTTTGAAACAAGATCATGCTAGGTTGCTGAGGGCCTTACTACGTTGCCGAGGTTGGCCTCAAATCTGATATCCTCCTATTTCAGCCTCCCAAGTATTGGGATTAATAGGTGTATGCCATCATCCCTGACCTGAATCGATTTTAAGAACAAGAAGATAATTTTCTCCAGGTTGATTTGGCTCACCCTTTGAAGTTGAGTGAACCAATGTTCTATGATAATCCCCTACCTTGTGTTTCTAGCTACCTAATTATAATATGAATTTACAAAAGCAGGAAGCTGGACTTATTTCATTCCATATTCCCAGATTGGAGCACATGTTCTTTCGTATCAGAGGCATTCAAAATGCTTGTCAGTGTGAATAAAGTAGCAGCTTGCCAATATAAATTGCTATTGGGCTTGCTCCCTTTCAATGATCCCTAACTCAGTCTTTTAGCACCTGCTTTATACCAGGTGTAGGGCAGACCCTGGGTGTAAAATGGTGAATGATAACCTTCTCTTAACGAACTTATGTCTTATAAGAAGGAGAAAGGTAACTACAGTCCCAATAGCCTGTGACAGCACTGCTGCAGAGGCTATCTGTTGGGCTCACAGTTGAGGCGCTTCCTCGGTTTTGGAGGTGAGGAGGCGTCTCAGAGGAAATGACATCTTCATGGAGATTTGCTAGGCTTATGCTGGTTTGCAAGACAAAGAAGTAGAGGGAATGGGCAAGAAGAAGAATGGTTCACATTAGAGAGTTATGATGCCTATAATTTACTTTGCAAAACCTCACAGGATGCAGCACGGTACTGTTGAAAATGGGATTGGAGTGGTCACTGCTCTCACCAGGAATGCACACCTCAGGAGTATTCAGCAAGTGTATAATAAGGCAGCTAAGTCTGCAGAAGGAGCTTCTCCTACTGTTTCAGCTTCTATATGTTGTACCAACATCAGAGAGCCCTTTACTGAGCATATTTTTTCTTTCTTTTTTTTTTGGCACTGGGGATTGAACCTGGGGTCATTTGACCTCTGAGCTACACCCCTGATCCTTTTTATTTTGAAACTGCTAAATTGCAGAGGCCATCCTCGAACCTGTGATCATCCTTTCTCAGCCTCCTAAGTACAGGGATTACAGGCATGCATCAGCACACCAGGCTGCATAATTAATCTCAGAAATGAGTGTTCACCAATGTCGGCTGGAAGGAACAAGATCCAGTGGCTGACAGATTCAGGGCCTGATGAGGGCCGCTTTCTGGTTCAGAGATAGCATTTTCTCATTGTGTTCTCTCATGATGTTAGTGTCAAGGCAGTTCTCTTGATTCATACAAGCAGCACATCCTTGTATACAAAGATGGGCCTCTTTTACAAGGGTACTAATCAGCTCCCAAAGGCCCTGCCTCCTAATACTATCACATTGGAGCTTAGGAGTCAACATATAAATTTTGGGGAGGATGGCATGAACATTTAGACCATAGCAACTGGCTGTTAGAAATAGGTTTACATTGATGAAATTAGTGTTGTTCAGAAAATGTGGATTAGTGAAAATATGTTGGAGACTTTCCCTTCCTTGTAAGAACATAGTAAAGTATAATGTAATCTGTAGAACTTGATCTCTTAGGTATGGTCTCAGGCCTGACCCATTAGTGATTCTGTATCCAATTATTATTTCAGAGAATAACAATTGTAAGATTATAGGATTCTGCCTGTAGAATGTGGTCATTTTTGCCTATGGTGAACTTTCACGAGCAGGCAAACACCGAGTAGGGCAGGAATTGGGACTTCAACATTAGCTTGCATGATATAAAGTGTGTGTGTGTGTGTGTGTGTGTGTGTGTGTGTGTGTGTGTGTGACGAGGGATTGTGCCCAAGGGCATTCTACCTCTGAGCTATATCCCTGGCCCTTTTTATTTTTTATTTTGAAACAGGATCTCACTAGGTTGCTGAGAGTTGCCCTGAGTTGCTGAGACTAGCCTTGAACCCGAGATTCTTCTGTCTCAGCCTCCCAAGTACTGTTATTACAGGCGTGTGCAACCACAATTGGCCTAGAGCAAATATTTTTGAATATGTTATTAACTCTCACTCACCTATCATTATCTACTGGCAATAATTGTTATGAATAAAAAAGCCCTAATATTGTTACTGATTGATTTAGGACATTTCCAATGAGTTCAGAGCCAAGGAAGAACTGACATAATAAGATACAGCAGCAGATCAGAAGGAGGATTACATAGCATGTGAGGTAGAGAAGAAAGGAGAATGGTAGGGCGTGGAAGCCAAGGAAATGGGCATTATGGGAATGTAGTGGCAGGTGGGAGAGAGTTTGAGTGATGTCCTAGGTGAAAGGATGGCAGTGCAGGGAGAAGTGATAGAGATGACAGATCATAGTTGGTAACTAAGAATGGCTATTTGCCATGTATCTGGTACTTATCTAAGTGCTTTAGATGTATTAACTCCTCCACTAGGTGTTAGTATCTTCCTTCCCGAGTTGTTATATGAGGAACCAGAGGCATAGAGGGGTCTTGTCACTTATCTAAGACCACAGAGTAGTCAGTGGTAGATACTAGGTCCCAACCCCAGCAGCCAGACTCCCAATCTACCCCAGGAGAGTTAGGGAGGCAGTGGGGGAGAGATGTGTTTCAGAAAGGGTGAGCCTGTCCTCAGCAAAAGAGAGAGGATTCTAGCTGGAGGGATACAGGGGGCAAATGGACAGTTTATAATTTAGGGACATTTCAGAATGGTTCCAAGCTGATCATAAGATACTGGAATGCATACAGATTAAAAAAATAGTTCGACAGAATTTTCCCAGAAGTCATAAGTACATGAAACCTAAGTGAAAGGGATCAACTTTGCAACAAGAGAAAAGGAGAAAAGGATAAGGGTGGATGAATGTTGGGAAATTGTAGGGTAGAAGGAATGGCAGAATACTGAGCAAAATTTTAGCTGTTCCATCTATTTTTATTGTGAAGTGTGAAAAGAGTGAAGGCAGAAATTTTGAAAAATAAGTACCTTAGAGAATAGAGTGAAAGCTGGATAATGAAATTAAGATGGATTTTTCTAGGTAGAGGTGAGAACCCAGTGGTATATATGACAGTGGTGTGCTGGTAAATTGGCTGTTTGGGGAAAAATGTCTAATATCCTGATTTGGAGTGTTTTCTAGTTTTGTTAGTGCAAACACTCCCAACATGGCTGGGCTATGTCAAATTAACCAATAGTTTAAAAAGTGGCTTGAAAAATTATTGAATATTTTTTTGTAGAATAATCTGGCCCTATTGTATAAGAACTGGCCCAGGTGTCACAAGACCAAAGAAAGAGGCAGACAGATATAGGATTTCAACTTATCAGGGAAATTGCCAGCAGAAGCATAGTCCTGGGAGGGAGCATGACCAAATGAATCCCTACAACATGGGTCAGAGGAGGGATGTGTTTATTGGTTAGAATCAAAGTGACTTCATCCAAGTTGGAATGTACCTGATTTATCTTAAGCTAATATCAAAATGTGAGGCACATTCCTGGCTCCAGGGTCCAGTTGTAAAGCCTCACATACCACTCTAATGGTTTGGTCTATTTATAGTATGCGGGGAAGGTATGCAGGGGAATCTGACCGGGGTTACCCTGGGGCAGTCATGGCGATTACAACTCAAGGTGGCTGCAGTCAGGTCAAGCTGAATCCATATAGTACTTAACCACTGACTCTTAGAGAAAAATGATTGGATCACCATGCTACATCTGCTTGTGGGATTTCCTCCATGGTATAGAGTAGGAACAGAGGAAAGTTCTTGGGTTGGTCCAAGGTTGTGATTTGGCCCGGTGAATGGTACAACAAGAGAAGGGAAATGAGAGATTAGAATATTACTAAGAGTGTGCTGGGCGTGGTGGCTCACACTTGTAATACCAGTACTTGGGAGGCTGGTATTACAACCTCCTGTGACAGGAGGATCACAGGTTTGAGGACAGCCTCAGCAAGTAGTGAGACTCTCATCAACCTAGTGAGACCCTATTTCAAAATAAAAATAAAAATAGGACTGGGGGGTGTAGCTCAGAGGTAGAATGACTCTGGGTTCCATCCCCAATATCACATACACACACAAAAAAAGAATGTTACTAAGAGTGTTTTTTGTGGTCTGATTACATATAATCTAGATTGGATAAACACAGAGTTTTTGAGAGACTAATGTCTTGATAAAATTGAAGAACAAATGTACTGGGAATAATAGATATTAGCCTTTATTCTTATAGGGTGGTGTGTCTTGTGGGGAGAGATTATGAAAGGAATGGAAGACCACCTTTAGGTGGACAAGAACAAGTAGAAAAAAAAAACAAATGCTACACATCTCCTAGGGATACTGCCACCTATTAGAAGCAGCATTACTGGGCAGGCTGGAGCAATAACTACCTGGGGATAAGAGCAAGGCATGAGTAGAATGCACAAGACTGCACAAGACCGTAGCTCTAAAAATTGCACCAAAGACCTTATAGGTGAACATCTCCTTGGTTACTATGGGAACTGGTGTCCATGAACTAGGTCTCAAAAAGACTATAATTCCAAAATTCCCTACTTTTGTTTGAAAAAACACCAACTCTCTAGTAGAGAATAGGCTTTTCACAATCTGAACCAACCTGGTTTTCCTGGTTTATTTTTCACCCTTCCCTTATTGATCACACATAAACCTCTCATCTGCCTTCACACCTCCAGAGAAGAGCAGCCTGTGCTCTTTAGCTCCTCTGCACTTCCACCCAGGCTTTCTTCTGGTTTATACGTAGCTTCCTTCTTCTATCATTGAGATCATCTTTGGCCAGATGGCTTACCCTACAAGCCAATATTGACTTACCCTACAAGCCTTCTTTCTAAAGTTTTCCCTGCCATAGACACTCCTTTTCCTTTCCTCAGGAAGGTTAGTTGCTTTTCATTCTGTGTGATAATATAGCATTTTTTACAACATAAATGGAAATACTTTTCACATTACATTTTTACTCTTTATTTATTTCTCTTAGTAGACTGCCACCTTTCTGAGGATGAAGATTGTGTTTTCTTCCTACTGGTATCTTTATTGCTTAGTCCAATGCCAGGTGCTTCATTTTGCTTAATGGGTGAGGTCCAACTTGCTGTAAACTAGTATCAAAAGACCTAAATCATTCTGAAAAATGTGACATGTAGACAACATATATGCTTCAAATGCTACACTTTCATTATATTGGCAATAAGTTTAACATAAAAGATAGAATTTTGAGGACAGAGTCTATGAAGATGGTTAAGGGTAAGGTGACCAGTGCATGTGGCGGTTTCCTATTCTATAATGCCAAGGAGAAATTGCAAACTGATAATGACACATTACTACTGAACCAATACTAAACTTTTAAAATCCTTCTTAGTGCCGGGCGTGGTGGTGCACGCTTGTAATCCCAATACTTTGGGAGGCGGAGACCGGAGGATCCAGGTTCGCGGCCAGCCTCAGCTACTTAGTGAGGCCCTCCGCAACTTTGTGGGACCTGGTTTCAAAATAAAGTATAAAAAATAGGTCCGGGGGTGTAGCTCAGAGGTAGAATGCCCCTGGGTTCAATCCCTGGTACCGCAAAAAAAAAAAAATTTTTCTTAGTAAAGCCTTTCAAACAGTCACAGCTAATACTCTGAGGTTGGCATGTGGGATGGAATTTGTATGCCATTCCCAACTGAGTGTCTCTCTTCCTCTCTTGACTCTCATGGTAAAGAACATGTACTTACTTCTTTTGCCTTTAGTTCACTGGTATTATTCTAAAATATACTTTATTTCACTAGCAAGTAAACAGCAACAGATTAAATTTGTACTTACCGATCACACATAGTTATAAATTGTCCCTTCCCTAGATTTCATCTCCCATTAAGAGTATATCTTGGTTTCTCCAAAGCATTGAATCTGTCCATGTCTCAATGAACAATATAGAAGAGTTCTGAATCTTGTGTTATTTGATTTTTCTTAAATATCTCCATGGCTCATTGTTTAACACAGTCTATCTATAGATTTAAAAAGCTATCTTTTATAAAACAAACATTGTGTTTCATGCCTCATTATCATGTTATAATTTCATGTCTATCTGGTCACTAATGATGAAAATAAATTAAAAAAAATCAAATGGTGATTTTTTTTCTTTTTATATTGTGCTGGGAAATTGGTTTTCTCTTTCATTCAAAATACTTATATACTTATTTAGTTCTCAAAATTTGTAATCATTTCTTTGAAAATTTCACATATTTAATTTTTTGTTTTCTTTTACATTTTCCAATCTCACTTCCTTAACTTTTTGTTTTAGATTTCCTAAAAATTTTAATCCTTCCATTGCATTTATTTCAGCTATGGTATTTAATTATCTGAGAGATTCTTTTCTATAATATCTTGTTTGTGTTTTGTGGATGTACTACATTTTTTAATTTGTTGAAGCATAATAATCTAACTTTTAAGTTATATTTTTAGTTATTGTCCCTTCACTAGATTATCCTTTCTACAGTGCCAGATATTCTTTCTACTTCTATTTGTTAAGTTTCTTAATACCTCTGCTGAGTGAGCCAAATTTCATTCAGGAAAAAAGAAACAACTGTGGTTATTTCTTTGCAGGAAGTAATTAAACACAGAGACTCGGAAGCTTACAAAACCTTGGCAACACTAGTAGTGTTGTTGAGGTCTGGGAGGTTATTCCTGGTGTTCAGGAAATCAGCAAGTCCAGGAACCAGAGCAGTGAGCGACTCCCTGAGGATGCATGCATAGTACTGGCAACACTCACCTCTGCCGTCCCTGGAGACCCGCGGCCTCCCCACTAAAGCAGGAGCAAGAGTGGTTCCTTGTTCCCTCATGCCTTCCGGACCTTGTCCATTGAGTTAGTCTAGGAAATGCAGTTTCCAGGCTTCCAGTCGATGGAGATCCCAAGAGGTAATTCTACACAATTGCTGATTAATTCAGATTTGAAATAGAAGGACCGGAATCAAATGTGAGTTTCATTTGCTGCTGTGTAAGTAGCATCCTGAATTTTTTAACTATTAATAATTTAATCATTTTAGTAGATCTCCTACCCCACTAAAATGTATTGCATGGAGGTATGTTATGAAGGTATGCAGTGCTGATAGGAGATTCCTCTTACGTAAGTGGATAAGATGTTAGATGTCAGATGCAAATCCCTCAAATAGTAGAGCAAAGGAAGATTCATTTTGGAATGTCAGACTCCAGGTTAGGAGCATCAGCATTCACCAAACATTCCCTTCAGTTTCTTTAGAGAAGAAATTCTAGCCTTTGGCACTAGGGTGACATAGCTTTTATTTGCTTTTGAGGAATTTAAGTGCTGATTCAATTAATCTTTCTCTCTTTAGCTCCAAATCAGTTTTGACGTCATCCCTTACAAGTACCTACTAAGCCCCGTCCAGTCACAGGTGGACTGGCTGTCACCTCTTCTACAGCATCTCAACAGTACAGCAAGCCGGGCAGGGACCTGTCAATCCCTGACTTTGACTCATTCTTGTTGACCCCTCATCTGAATCATTGTCTTTTAGAGTTTGGGTCTATTCCCTTTTGTACTTGTAGGCTTTTATTTCATGGAAGCCCTAGTGTAGGGCAAATATATTTGTCTCATCTACCATTTCACTAAGAAAGTTTGCCTGCTTTCTGAGGCAGGCATGAGCCTCTACCTGACCTTTTTAACCTTGTTTTCCATAACTGTACAGTACAGATGCAAAGTCTGCTCTCCAGTCAAGCCTGAACTCCCTTCTGAAGTGAGATGCTCAGTTCTGACTCAGTTTCTCTGTAGCCCTGGAGGACCATGCTCCTTCCCTTCTTCCCCCATGTATTTGAATAATACATCAAGGCCCAATTAACTCCTATTTCCTTCATCAAGGTGAATCCAGCTAATTATGGCTTTCTCTTTTCTGAACTATAATTGAACAATTATTGCACACTAAAGATGTGTGTCTCTACTTGAAAATCTGGCACTCACTGCATATACTTTTTGTTACATAATTATTCATGGGTTCTAATTAATTAAATAATGCCCTATCAGAAGGTATTTAAGACATGCCATATATATCCTCATTGCAATTTGATTTTATCTGCTAAAATAAATCCTTTTTGGAGCATAACATGTTACTGGAGACAGGGTAAAATATTAATATACATATACAGTTTATTGATTACATAAAATTTACACTGCAATTTTCTCTTTCTCATATATATACACACACACATACAAACACTTTCATTTTAATTATCTTGCTTATAGTTTTCTTTTCTGAACCTTTTAGAGGAAATAACAAAGAAGTAAGGAAGCTGGAAGAAATTTAAAAAGAAAGTAGGAACAATTGGGGTTTTTTTTTTTTTGGTACTGAGTATTGAACCCAGGGGCATTCTACCTCCAAGTTATACCCTAGCCCTATTTTATTTTTATTTTTATTTTTATTTTGGAAAAAGTGTCTCCTAAGTTGCTGAGGGTCTCACCAATTTATTTTTAACAAAGGTGTCAAAAACATATGTTGGAGAAAAGACAGCCTTTTCAACAAATAGTGCTGGGAAAACTGGTTGTCCATTTGTAGAAAAATGAAACTAAATCCTTATCTCTCACCCTGCACAGGAGTCAACTTGAGATGGATCAAAGACCTGGAAATTAGGCCAGAGACTTTGATGCTACTAGAGGAGGGCACAGGTCCAACACTTCAACATATAGGCACAGGTAGAAACTTCCTCAAAAAGACCCCCCCATTGCTCAGGAAATTAAAACAAGAATTAATAAATGGGATGGCATTAAACTAAAAAGTTTCTGTTCATCAAAGGAAACCAAGAGTCTAAATAGAAAGCCTACAGAATGAGAGATTTTTACCATTTATCTCTCTGATAGAGGAATAATATCTAGAATACACAAAGAACTTAAAAGACTTTACACTAAAAAAAATCAAGAAATGGGCAATTGAACTAAATAGACCCTTCACAAAAGAAGAAATACAAATGGCCAATAAATACATGGAAATATGTTCAATACATTAGCAATCAGGAAGACGAAAATGAAAACTACACTGAGGTTCCATTTAACACTAATCAGAATGGCACTCATCAAGAAGTCAAAAAACAATAAATGTTGGTGAGAATGTGGGAAAACTGGAACTCTTCTACACTATTGGTGGGATTGCAAATTAGTTCAGCCGCTATGGAGATCAGTGTAGAGATTCCTCAGAAAACTGGGAATGGATCCACCATAAAATCCAGCTGTACCACTCCTAGGTATCTTTCCAAAGGGACTGAAATCACAGAACTACAGTAATATATGCATACCCATGTTCATAGCAGCACAATTCACAATAGCCAAATTATGGAACCAATCTAGGTGTCCATCTACAGATGAATGGATTACAAAATTATGGGATATCCACACAATGGAATTCTACTCAGCAATAAAGAAGAATAAAGTATATAATTTGCAGGAAAATGGAAGGACCTGGAGAACATTACGTTAAGTGAGATTAGCCAGTCACAGAAAGTGAAGGGTCATATATTTCCTCTAATATGCAGAAAGTAGGTAGTAATTGGGGTACCAGAGGGATTCCAGATAATGGAGGAGAAACCTCAGTGGAGCCAGGGAGGTCGTCTAGGGGAAGGGGAGGAGAAAGAGTGAAGTTCATTAATGGAATTATTACCATCGGCTTTGTGTACATATGTGAAAACACCAATGTCAATCTCAGTACCCTGTAAGGGGAAGCGGGGAAAGAAGAGGGAGGGAGGGGGGCACCAAGTGCTATGTGCATGTATGTCACTGTCAACATGATTTACATTATGATGTGACACTATTATGCACCAATAAAAGTATATTAAAAATAAATAAAAAATGAAGAAAAAAGAATTTTGCAGATAAAAAAAGAAATAGGCTCTTGCTAAGTTGCTGAGGTTTTCCTAGAACCTGTGATCCTCCTGTCTCAGTCTCCCAAGTACTGACATTACAGGAGTGCGTCACTGTACCTGGCTTCCTCTGCATCTTTGAAACTGATTTTGTTTTTTCATCAGAAGCTTTCTGTGAAGCTGTCCACCTCTCTGTCAGGTTTGTGTACTGACCACAGAGCAAGCATGTAACATGATGTTTGTATTAGACAGGGTTCTCTAGATTAACAGAATACACAGAATGAGTATATTTTTAAAAAAAGGGATTTATCAGATGGCTTACAGTTTGCAGCAATGTAGTCCCAGGTTCTGACTGCACGTGGAGGGTCAGAGGAACCAGTAGCTGGTCGAACGGTCTAAGAGCTGGAGTCTTAGGATTGGAGCAACCACTAATTC
>PVJS01009789.1:0-49508 GCA_004027185.1 Glis glis
AAGCCGGCGGCTGACGATCTCAGGCGAGAGCAGATGCGTTTTCCTTGGAAAGAGTCGCACACACTCTACGCGGCTTTTCCCTCTTTTATCTAAGTCTGCACCTATCAGAATCCTGCTGCCTACATTCAGGGCAGGGCTTTCTGTTTAATCTGCTGTTATACACCGAAAATCACATAATCTTGGGTGTGTCATGATCAGGTCAAGTTGACAATCTAGATTGACTATCACAGATACGCATGTATCACTATAATATTCTGACTTCAATTCCTTTGGAAAGATGCCCAGGAGTGGTATAACTGGGTCATCTGGAAGTTCCATACTCAATCTTCTGAGGAATCTCCACACTGATCTCTATAGTGGTTGTACAATTCCACCAACAGTTTATAAGGGTTCTTATTTCCCCACATCCTCACCAGCATTTGTTATTGTTTGTGTTCTTGATGATTGGCAGTTTTAAGTTGCCTTTAATTTGATTCTCATGAATCTATGCATGGAACATTTATTTTGTATCGGGCACTGGGTAGGTTGAGGAGCAGTTTCCAAGTTCTGGCAGTGATGGTGTGAATTTGAATCCTAATGTCCAATCAGAAAAGAATCAGTAGCTCTCTGTATTATGGCTTTGGGATTAATTTCTGAAAGCAGAACCTAGAATCTGTTTTTTCACCCTTATAGTAACTCTGTCGGTCACTTAGTGCTTTTATTAAAATCTCTTTTTGTTTTATAGTGTTTTCTACAAATGAATCTCAATATAATTGGGTTATTTTTTATTTTCATCCTTTAGCTTATATGTACCATCTAAATTTTATACTGTCATCTATTAGTATTGTAACACAAAAAAGCTATTTAAGTGATAATAATAGTTTTGGATCAATCTAAAGTTTACAAAGGGACTTAGTTTATTTGGACTTCTGTAAGAAAATACTAGAGCATATATAGTTTACATAAAACAGGAATTGATTTCACATGGTTCTGGTGGCTGATTGGTTCCACATTAAGGGTTAGTGGTTTCAGTGTTTGGTGAGGACTCACTTCCTGGTTCATGGGGCTGAGGGTATGGTGGCAATTTTGACCTATGTCCTCACAAGGCAGAGGAGAAGAATCAGCTCTTTGGACCTCTTTTATAATGCATAACCACCTCCCACATCCTTATACCATTACCTTGGAGATTAGGATTTCAGCATACAAATTTGGGGGAAATACAAACATTCAGATAATAGCAAAGGTATTATAGTTTAATTGTCAAGCACTTAGGCTTGACATCACCCCCCCCTATTTCCTCCCTTAGCATTCTTAAGCAATAACCATTCTAACATCTCAAAATAATTTTCTATAAGTCTAGAATTGTAACACTTTATTTATGGTGCAAGGATTAATGAGATAATGTTTGTAAAGTTAATATCACAAGGCTTGATATTTTTCAGGAATTCAATAAATATTGGCAGCCTCCCAGGCTCACTTAAACTTTTGTAGAGTTCCTATTTCTCTATTTTGATGGCAAAAACATCCATGCATATCTTTCTTAAATGCTTTGCTTTGAACTGCATTTCATTATACTACATCAAAACAAATATAGACAAATATCCTAATCTCATTTAAATTAGATGCAAGGAACATCATGAAAATATTAAATGAAAACTGCTTCTCTCTGTGAGCTCGTATTTCATTATCACTGATATTGCTTAAGAAAACAAATTCTACTTTAAGTGATTTGGTTTTTTTTTTCTCAACATGCTAACTGTTTCAAATTGAAACAAGTGCCTGCCTGGTGTTCAAAATACAACAACACATCAACGTGAGATTATTAAAGAATCAATATTTTCTTGGATTCACAGGCACAACTCTTAGTAAAGTTAATACAAATGGGGGCGTAAAATAAATTTCCTAAGAATTTAAAGCAAGAACATGCTTCTGAATTATTTTCAGGGTATCTAGAACACGTAACTTGTTGTGCTTAAATATATACCTTAGTATTGTAGATTTGTTATCAGTCCTACCGATAGATCACTGAAAATGGTAAATGTACTTACAGCACCTTGTCCCACAGAGCCAATGGCTGCTGCTCATCTTGAGTAGTCGTTTTATTCTTCTGCAGTGTTAGTTTGCCTAGGGAGAGGATTTCAGTGCGTGCCATGGAACACACCGGAAGAAAACCACCTGTAATGGGGTTCAAACTTATCACTTTGTTTTATTAGCCTATATACTCACCGACTGGGCTGATCTATTTTAAATATAGATAAATTATATATCTCTATCCGTCAGTTGCTTTGAATGTGTGATTTCTGTATGCTTGGAAAAAGTGGTATTAGTGAGGATTGTTCCTTGAAATATATGCTCCTAAACTGCAGGTAACGGAGATACCTTTTTGCCTTAACTAACGAGAACGGGATGGAGGATACCTCTTCACAGCCTCTTCTTTTAATTAAGTGTTTGGCAGTAATTTGTTATAATGAGAACTTATTAATAAGTTTAAGGATCATGTTTGTTCATTCATTAATTTATTCAATATATATTTACTGAAACCTACTACGGAGTGTTGTAAATGCTGGAGATATAATAGTAAAAAAAAATGGCAAGGAATATATAAATGGTGCAGTCACTTCAGAAAGCAGTTTGGAAATTCCTTATATGTTTAACATAGAAATTCTTCACATGTTTACCAGAAATTCCACTCCCAGGTATCTACTCCAAAGAATTAAAAACATATGTTCACATGAAACTAAATAATAACAATTGGAGCATAATTATTCCTAACAGCCCCAAAGTACTAATATCCATCAACTGATGAGTGGATAAACATGTGTGGTATAACCTTACACTGGAATTTTATTCAGTAATAAAAATGACTAAATATTGGTACATACTACACTGTGGGTAAACCTTGTAAATATTATGCTAAGTGAAAAAACTCGATCACATAACACCATGCATTGTATAATTCCATTTATACAAAATGCCCGGAACATGAAAATCTGTAGAGATAGAAAGTAGATTAGTAAACTGCGTGTGGTGGCACACACCTGTAATCCTAGTATTTGGGAGACTGGGATAGGAGAATCGCAGATACCAGGCCAGCTTCAGCAATTTAGTGAGATCCTTAACAATTTAGCTAGATCCTGATTCAAAATAAAAAATAAAGCTGGGTGTGGTGGCACTAACCTGTAATCCCAGCACTTGGGAGGTTCAGACAGGAGGATCTCAGGTTCAAGGTCACTTTCAGCCACATAGTGAGACTCTCAGCAACCTAGAGAGACCATGTTTCAAAACAAAAAATAAAAAGGGCTGGGGTGTAGCTTGGAAGTAGAATGCACCTGAGTTCAATCCTCAGTACCACATAAATTAAATAAATAAATAAATAAATAATGAATAAATAATGAAAAGGGTTAGGGATATAGCTCAGAGGTAGAAAGCCCCTCCCTGGGTTCAATACCCAATGCCAAAAAAGAAGAAGGAAAGTAGATTAGTAGCTGTTAGGGTCCCTCACTCTTTTCGGGGGTGAGGGAAATATTTTAATATTATACAGACGTGATGTTTGCATAGTTTGTGACAACACTAAAGAAATCACTGAATTGTACATCTTTAAAATGATGAATATTATGGTATATGAATTATATGTTGAGAAAACTGCACCAATAAAAGCACATTATAAAAAATGAAGATAAATCAATTAATTGTGTATTCTCGTTATGCCAGATAATGTCTCAGGGGGTGAGGATACTGCAGTTGTCAAAAAGTCAAAATCTTTACTTTTATAGAGCTAACCAAAGACCATGCTCTATGTTTGAGCAAAGGTTTATCCTAAATAAAATGAATACTGGAGGGTATAGTTTAGAAGACAATAATATGAAAATAGGAGGATTCTTACCCCTGTATTATAACACAAGAAGCCTTAAATAATCAGGATGTGTTGGCACATGGCAAATGGTATCACTAAAAGATGGGGAGCATGTTCCTCCCATTTAGAATAAAGCCTAAAACAACATAGGGCTTCTCGAAGCATACTTTCCTGTACCTGCAAATAGGGATTGCATAGAAGATGGTGACGGCCTAAAGGAAGTTTTAGGAAATGAAATTAATTTAGCAATTAATGTCACTCTGTGCCTGTCCTCTTATTGAACTATCAATGCACCTGCTAGTGACAGTGTCCCAAGGTTTTTGAATAAAGTGACCAACCAATAGCGATTTTCATAAAGGATAACTGTGGAAGCAGAAATGTGAATATTAATAGGTAGAACATATAAAAGATGATTTGAACAGGACAATTATATGCAATAAATTATCTTCTATTACATAATAAGGAAAACATATGCCTCATGAAGATACTGAGGTTGATTTGTGGTTGACCTGTGAATTGTTATGATCATTCTTTTTGGTACTGGGGATTTAAACCCAGGGGCATTTCACCTCCGAGCTACACTTCCAGCCCTATTTTTTGTTCTTTATTTTGAAACAGGGTCTCACTAAATTGCGGAGGGCCTCACTAAGTAGCTGAGGCTGGCCGCGAACCCGGATCCTCTGGTCTCAGCCTCCCAAATACTGGGATTACAAGCGTGCACCACCACGCCCGGCTTTGTTATGATCATTTTTAAATAAAAGGGCCTGCAGCAGTTAGTTTTATGTGCCTATTTGGCTAGACTGTAGCACCAGGTTATTCAGTTACGCCCAAATCTACTGTTGCTATAAAGGTATTTTTGCACGTGTGCTTAACATCTACAATCAGTTAGTTGACTTTAAGTAAAAGAGTATCCTCAATAATGTGAGGCCGCTTCATCCAAACAGTTAAATGTCCTTATGGGAAAAACTGAATATTCTCTGAAGAAAAAGAAATTCTCCCTATAGTCTATAACTCCAACTTCAGCCTGCCGGCCTACTCTAGAAGTTTCAGACATGCTAGCCCCCCCCAAATTGCAAAGGTTAATTTCTAGAAATAAATCTCTTTATCCTCTCTAGACTATCTACCTGTTGATCAATTGATCTGTCTAATCTATACACACTACTGGTAGTATTTCTGTAGTATAACATTACATATTTTAGTACTGAGAGTGTTTCTAGAAGAAAAGAACTTTTAGGATGAGTTTTTAAAATTGGTTCTGAGTTTTCTAGAATTGGTTCATTAATCTTATTAGATGTAGAGACACTAATGACTCTATTTTAAATGGTAGGGAGAATTCTGGTAATCTGTGGGGTCATATGGCTATAGAGATAGGCAAAATATTGCCAATGGATAGTTGAAATTTTGTTCACAAAGGGAAAGTGCTGGGTGACTAACTTAGAACATTTTGATAAAGCTAAGGAATATCATGAGATTGGCTGGTTGTTCTTAATTGCAATGGGGAAAATAGATAAGGAAAAAGATGGACTCAAGGTTAAAATGATCAGCTCAATTCCACATAAATTATCAAAAAGCTTCTATGTCCATTCCCAAATTAGTCCTTAAATCCTGCAGTTGCAGGGCTGAGATTTCTGAAACAAACGAAATAAAACAAGACAAACCAACCTAGAGTTTCATCTTGTGAGTGGCTGGATTAAAGCCCAAATTGAATTCCCAACCTCACGGAAATCTTCTGTTGAAGTAAGGATACTAACTAGAAATAGAATTCTAAATATCGGAACAGGCAAACAAGAAGATATCAATGAAGTTCAATACATTGATTCCCTAAAGTCTGCAAAGCCCTCTTTTCCAGGAGAAGCAGCCTTTCCACCCCTGTCTGAGGATGTTTATTCTTCTTTGCCTGAAGAATCTGTTATAACCTCCCAAGACATAGTTGTCTTGTGAGAAGTCAATTAATCTCAGAACACACCCCCCACCAAGTCTATGAATAGATGCAATTCCCAGCATGTTCTGAAGGGCAGTGTACAAAGTACGACCAACATAGAAGTATCTACATACCAAAACAAAAATAAACACAAAAACCTATAGGGGTTTTCCAATTTATATGGACATAAATCTGGGGAATATGTACAAAATGGATTTTTTTGTGGTACTGGAAATTGAACCTAGGGGCATTCTACCTCCAAGTTAAACCCCCAGCCATATTTTACTTTTATTTAGAAACAGGGTCTCGATAGGTTGATGAGAGTCTCACTACTTGCTGAGGCTGTCCTCAAACCTGTGATCCTCCTGTTTCAGCCTCCCAAGAACTGGGATAATAGGCATGTACCACCACATCCAGCTTAAAACGGATATTAAGAGTGTGAGATAATGGTAGGAGAATCATAAAATTGGATCAGGTTGAATTTGTAGATACATAGCCACAAAGCAGAGATTCTGGATTTAATATTTTAGCTTGAAAAGTTATAAAGGGCTCTAAGGGTGTGTTTGCTTGGTTGGCTCTGATATGGACTACAAAAGTTGGCCTACATTAAGTAAGGTTGGGACGACAGAACTGCCTTGGTAATCTATACAGGAAGGTATCTATAACTTAGGGAGATCAGAATATCAGGGTGGATTCATCATGTAAGAACTTCTCACCCACCTTTGGGAAGTGGGAGAACACACTTTTTACCACAACTAATAAAGTTGTAAGAGCAGCATCCTTGAAGAGTTCTATAGCTAAAACTTCTTTGAAGATCAGAAATCAGAGTGGGAACAGCTGCTAATATAATGAGATCCCAAAATGCAGTGGAGATGACTGGATCCTGGGGTCGCAGGGCTGAGTAGCTGCACTTAACCATCAGCGACAAGGTGAGCACAGTTTCTACAATGGAGGGCAGAGAGTAGAGTCAAATAGGTGATCACAATAGTCTAACTCAGAGTCAAGAGGCTTAGTTATTGGTTAATTAATCCTGGTGTCCCTAGAAAAGAAATAGATGGACAATATACTCCATGATGAATTGATATGCATAAGTGGAGGAGTTCTAGGTCAAGTAAACAGAACATTAACTTGAGTAGAATATCATGGCTCTTCAGTCAATTCTGAGAATCACGTGTTAAATAGACTTGGTGCCGCAAAAATGAAGGGCAACTTGGGTACTTTTGATGAAGGACTACACCACACTGCCAACATTTATTCTGTTAGTCTTTCTCCTACCCTTTCCTTTGCCCGGGGTGACCGTGCTTTGGGGAAAAGGGAATAACCCAATTTTTGGAGGGTTATATACTGTACAGTAGCTCTGAATTGGTTCTAATTCCAAGAGACTCAAACTGTATTGTGTTCTACCAGTCAGAGCAGGGGCTTATGCGGTCAGTTTGGGAGCTTCTAGTCAGAGTAGGGGCTTCTAGAAGTCAGGTTATCAGAGGAGTTTTAGCTCAGGTCTGTGTCAAAGAGAGTCCAGTGGGTTCCTGGGCCAAATCCTGTGATTATTGCCTTAGTTCTGGGATGTGTAATTGGGATGAACGTACTCAGCAACTGGTAGAACCCTCATATTATTTTTCTGTTCGAGGGAATGAGGAATACTGTGGTAGCAAAGGGCAAGTAGAAGCCTCCAGTATTGCTTCTACCTAAGAAAACAATAAACTAAAGACCATAGTGAAACACTGGAGGGATTTCAGAAATCAACACCACCATAAAGGGCTTGAAAGGGTGGTGACTCCTACTGTGTCCCCATTTACCTATTTGGCCTGTGCAGAAAACAGATGGTGTGTGTGTGTGTGTGTGTGTGTGTGTGTGTGTGTGTGTACATATATACACACATGTTATTTATATTATTTCTAATTCTCACTATTGTGCTAAAATGTATATGTGTGAATCATTAACTTACAGAACTAGAAACACAAGCAGGTTTTGCAACTTGCCCTCTGCCCAAGGTTACCCAGTTGGGAAGTGCTGGGGTTAGAAAATAAATGTAATTTATTCCAACCTTAAAACCTGTGAGGTGTCCATTGCATGGAGAGTAGTTCTGTCTTGTAAGAGTGATTAATTTTTGTAGTCTTTCCTTAGAAATCTATTCTTCTTGGGTGGGAAAGCATGCGTGCGCACACACACACACACACACACACACACACATGCGTGCGCACACACACAAAGACAAAACTACCAATGTGATGGTATTAAGAAATATGGGCTATAAGAGGTGACTAAGTCCTAAAGGAAGTATCCTCAGGGTGGGAGTCACACCTTATCAAGGGGTGTGGGGAGGAGAGTCCATTCCTTCTTTCCCTTTTACCATGTGAAGCCACAGTGATTGTCCCCTCTCGTGTTGAGAGTGCCATCTTGGAAGCAGGCACTGGACCCTCCACAGATGCTGAAGTACTGTAAGAAATAACTTTCTATTACTTATAAATTACCCAGTCCAAGGTATTGTGTGATTGTGTCAAAAGTGGACTAAGAACCAAAGACACAAATAGGAAGAAAGGGAAAGAAAGTTTCCAATATGTAAATATTAATAGAAGAGAGCTGGTTCTAATAATATCAGAAACATACCATTTAAGACAGAAAGTGTCAAGGAAGGTCATGCTATGTTGACAAAAGTGCTGATTCACCAGACAATATAAAATGTATGAGCATATAATAATAAAAAGGCAGAGCCCTAGTATTATATATGAAGCAAACATGGACAGAGTTGAAAGATATAGGACTAAAGTAATAATTCAAAATTTCAGTATCCTTCTTTTAATAAAGGCTAGAACATCTAGACAAAGGATTAATAAGAAGACTCAAAGAACACTAGAAAACAACTCAACTTAATACACGCTAGATAATCCTATCAGCAGAATATACATTCTTCTGAAGTGCACAGAACATTCTCTAAGATAGACCATTTATTAGGTCACACAATATCTTAATAAATTTAAAATGGTTAAGATCTTGCAAAACATCTCAACTTACTATGGAAAGAAATCAATGATAGCATGACTTACTATGCTAGAAATCAATGATAGCATGACAGGGAAAGTCACAAATATGTGGAAATAATGACACAATGGGTCAGTGAAAAAACCACAAGAGAAATTAGAGCATGTTCAGCAATGAATGAAAACACATCACAGTGTACCAAAACTTATGGTGTGCAGTAAAAGCAATGCTTAGTGGGAAAGTTATAGATTTAAATGAGTAAGTTAAGACACAATGAAGGTCTCAAATCAGTAACCTAACTTTATGCCATAAGGAATTAGAAAAAGAAGAGTAAACTAAATCAGAATTTAATAGAAGAAAGAAAAATAAATATTACAATGGGAATAAACAAAGAATAGTAAGAAAATAGAGAAAACTGATGAAATCAAAAGTTGGTTCTTAGACAACAGCAACAAATTAGACTAAGGGGGAAAAACAGAGAACATTCAATTAACTAAAATCAGAAATTAATTATATCACTACTGACCTCATAGAAATTAAATTAAGGGATTACTGTAAACAATTGTATACCAGCAAGTTAGATAATGTGAATGAAATGCACACATTCCTAGAAACACAGTCAAACCCGACTTAAAAGACAATAGAAAATCTGAAAAAAACTCATAACAAGTAAAGAAATTGAATTAGTAATAAAAAATCTAACTATAAAAAAGAGCTGTACCTGATGCCTGAGAGTGAACTCTACCAAACATTTAAAGAAGAACTAAGGGCTGGGGGTGTAGCTCAGTGGTAGAGTGCTTGCCTAGTGTGTGTGAGTCCCTGGGTTTAATTCACAGGACCTAAAAACAAATGAATCCTTCTAAAGCTATTCCAAAAAATATAAGAGAGAAGAATACTTTCTAATATATTTTATGGTCCAGCATTACCTTATCAATAGAGCCAAACTAAGACACTACAATAAAATTATGCAAAAATCATAAAATACTAGCAAGCCAAATGTGACATCGTATTAAAAGGATTATACATTATGACCATGTGGAATTTTCCTTTGGAATTCAAAAGCGGTTCAACGTAAGAAAACCAGTGTAATAAACCATATGAATAGAATGAAAGAAGAAAACTCACAGATACTGCTTTTGACAAAATTTAATACTCTTCCATGATAAAAAATACTCAGCAAAACAAAATTAGAAGGAAACTTCATCACATGATTAAAATTATTTATGAAAAATCCATGTAACTAACATTATAATCCAACTAACATCATCATCAATGGTAAAAGACTAAAGACTTTCTTCCTAAGATTATAAAGAACATAAGCATGTGTATTTCAATGTTGTTATTCAACATTGTACTGTAAGTTCAAGTCAGGGCAATTAGGCAAGAAAAGTAAATAAAGAAATTCAAATTAGAAAATAAGAGGTAAAACTATATTCACAAATGGCGTGATTCTATATATAGACAATCCACCAAGACTAAACAAGCTAATGAATGCATTCAGCAAAATCGTAGGGTATGATATCAACAAAGAAAAAATTAGTTGTGTTTCTATTCAAGAGCAGTAAACAATCTGAAAAGGAAACTAAGAAAATGATTCCATTTATAATATTATTTAAAAGAATAAAATATTTAAAAATAAAATTTTATCCAATGAGATGAGAAATGTATATGTTAAAAAAATCACAAAATGCTTCTGAAATAAAGACCTAAATAAATGGAATGATACTCTGTGGTCATGTGGATTAGAAAATTTAATATTATTAAGATGGCAATACTACCCAAAGTGCTCTATAAATTCAATGCAATCCCTTTCAAAATACTAACATCTTTATTTTTGCAGAATTCGTAAATACCGGTCTTGAAATTCAAGTGGAATAGACAAACCATAACAAAAAAAGAAAGAAAGGAAGAGAGAGAGAGAAAGTGGGAAGACTCATACCTTCTGGTTTCAATGTTTACCATAAGGCTACAGTTAATCAAAACAATGTGGTCCCAGCATGAGTATAGACATAATAGAATTAAGAATCCAGAAGAAAACTCACACATCTTTGCTCCGTTGACTTTTGATAAGGGTGCCAAATACATTCACTGAAAATATTACCTTCAATCAGTGATGCTGACACAACTGAATATCTACATGCAAAAGAATGAAGATGATGTGTATCCCACACTGTACAAAAATGGACTCCAGATGGATCAATAATGTAAATATGAAGGCTAAATCTATAAAACTCTTACAAGAAAACATAAGGGTGAATCTTCATGACATTGGATTTGGCAATAAATTCTTCAATAAGACACCAAAGTATGAACAACAAAGGAAAAAATAGATTAATCAGACTACATAAATTTTTTATAGTTTTGTGCATCACATGATGTTATTAAGAAAACTAGATAGGGAGGCTGAGACAGGAGGATCACAGGTTCAAGGCCAGCTTCAGCAACTTAGAGAGGCCCTCCACAACTTAAGTGAGACCCTGTTTCAAAATAAAAAATAAAATAAAATAGGGCTGGGGGTATAGCTCAGAGGTAGAACACACCTGGGTTCAATCCCCAGTAGCGTGCACACACACACACACACACACACACACACACACACACACACACACAAATTGCACAATGGGAGAGAATCGTTGTAAGTTATCTGATAAAGCTCTATTATCCAGGATATATGAAAAACTCACAACTCTACAGCAAAATGATACACAGCCCAATTTAAAAATGGGCAAAGATGTTTCTGTTCATAAAAATGAACAGACATTTCTCTGAAGAAAAATTGGAAATGGCCAATGTGCTTATGGTGTTGAACACATGACAAGATGGTCAACAGCATCAACCATTAAGGAAATGCGAACCCAAATCATAATGAGGTACGACTTCACGTACACAAGGAATGACTGTAGTAAAAAGGAATGGAAGATAACAAAAGATAAAAATGTGGGGAAATCGGAGCACTTGTACGTTTCTGATGGGAATATAAAATGGAGCAGCCACTATGGAAAACAATTTTGTGGTTCCTCAAAAATTAGACATTCTATCTAGCTCCCACAGATTAGGTAGAAGGGACTTAGAAGGGAAGAAGAAGAAATCTTTAGATGGACAAAGAAGGTGACCTAACTGAGGGAGTTGGGAGGGGGGTGGAGGGAAACACACTATAGCACATGATGTACTATATCATGTACTATATATGATGTTTGTATATACACAAACCTATAAGACTCAACCACTATCCGGAGCATGAAAGGGAGGGAAGGGGGAGGGAATAGGGTGGGATTGGAAGGAGGGCTAAATGTGCAATGTGTGCATGTATGATGTTCATACCCTGACATATATCAAAATGTATAATTACAATGCACCAATAAATGAACATAAAAAGTTAAAAAAATAAAAAAATAAAGAAGAGTGGAAAGGTAAAAAAAAATTAGACATAAGCAGGTGGAGTGGAGCAAACCTGTAATCCTAGTACTTGGGAGGCTGAGACAGGAGGATCGTAGGTTCAAAGCCAGTGTGCTATAATTTAATGAGATCTTGTTTCAAAATAAACAAAATAAGGCTGGGGGTGTAGCTCAGAGGGAGAATGCCACTGAGTTCAATCCCCAGTACCACAAATATAAAAAGTAGTTAATCATATAATTATAATGTAGCAAATTTCCCTCTGGTTATATATCCCAAAGAATTGGAAACATGTACTCATACAAATACTTGGGCATAAATATTCATAGCATCATTATTCACCGAAGCTAATAAAGTGAAAACAATCCTAATATCCTTCAATGGGTGAATGGATAGACAAATGTGGTGTAGACATAGGACTGAATATTAATCAGCTTAAAAAGGAACGAAATACTGATACGTACTACAAAGTAGATAAACCTTGTAAGCATTATGCTATGTGAAAGAAGGAAGACATGAGCCGGGCGTGGTGGTGCACGCTTATAATCGGGTTCGCGGCCAGCCTCAGCTTGCTCTCTCTCTCTCTCTCTCTCTCTCTTCCTCTCTCTCTCTCTCTCTCTCTCTCTCTCTCTCTCCTTAGTGAGGCCCTCCGCAACTTCGTGACCCAGTTTCAAAATATAAAAAATAGGGCCAGGGGTGAGCGTGGAGGTAGAACGCCCCTGGGTTCAATCTCCGGTACCACAAAAAAAAAAAAAAAGGAAGACACGAAAGGTCACATAATATGTAGTTCCAGTTATATGAAATAATGAACATAGGTAAACATATCAAGTTAGTAAGCAGGTTTGCAGTTGCCAGGCACTAGAGCAGAGGGAAATGGATTTGTCCACTTAAGGAGTACAGAGTTTTCTTTGGGAATCATGAAAATGTCTTGGAGCTAGAGGAAAGTGGGTGGTGGTCGCTCGACATTGTGAATATGTTAAATGCAATGAATTATGCACTTTAAAGTAAATGCGTTATTTTCTGTAATGAGATGTAACTCACATAATATAAACTAATGTTTTCCACGCGTGGTGCTGGGGATTGAACCCAGGGCCTTGAACACACTAAGCAGGTGTTCTACTGCCGAACTGTATCCTCAGCCCTTGAGTCATACTTTAAAATGATTCATTTTACATTACATTAATTCTCTCCACCACCCCCCCATAAGAAAATGCATGAAGAACTTGCTGTCTCCCAGTTAACTTACAAAAAAACTAATGGGATGAAACTGAAGACTATATTACTTGCTGAACAATTAGGAGACAGACACCACACAGCAATTGAACACAAAGGTTTAATATAAAGAATTACTAATTATAGCTGGGCGTGGTGGCGCACGCTTGTAATCCCAGTACTTTGGGAGGCGGAGACTGGAGGATCTGGGTTCGCGGCCAGCCTCAGCTCTCTCTCTCTCTTTCTCTGTCTCTCTCTCTCTCTCTCTCTGTCTCTCTACTTAGTGAGGCCCTCTGCAACTTCGTGAGACCCGGTTTCAAAATAAAGTATAAAAAATAGGGTCGGGGGTGTCGTGTGGAGGTAGAACGCCCCTGGGTTCAATCCCCGGTACCGCAAAAAAAAAAAAAATTATTAATATGGTGGCTTACCTACTAATGAATAAAGAAAACTCTGAAGCATACAGGAAGAGCAGGAACAGGGAGGACCTTGATGTCTGGGGCAAAGCACCCAGGTGAAGAACAACCGTGGAAGGACGTACCTCGCCGGCTGAGACCCAGCCCTGTGGGAGAGGCTGTGGCAGTAGCCCATAGGAGGGTGGGGGTCTTCACCTCCTCTGCAAGCTTGGTACACTGGAGTTTACCAAGAAAAGTACCATGAAACCAGGAAGAGAGGACGCTTCCTTCTGCTGGGTACCCCCAACAAAACTCAATACCATGTAATCCCAGCAAAATTCAATACCATGTAATCCCAGCAAAACTCAATACCATGTAATCCGAGCAAAACTCAATACCATGTAATCCCTGTACTTGGGAGGTTGAGACAGGAGGATCTCAGGTTCGCAGCCAGCCTCAGCAACTTGTGAGGCCCTCCACAACTTAGTGAGACCCTGTTTCAAAATAAAGAATAAAATAGGGCAAGTGTTCACAAGGTTTATCTTCATTATTGCATAGCAGAAAATAAATGAGGAATTTCAGCTGAGAGACAGTAAGTGGATAACTGGCATGAAATTATTCTAATAAAGTGAGTTTATCTAAAATAGGTTACATAAAAATCTCTAGCTGTGATGAAACCTCCAATATTTATTGATGTGATTACTTAGTTGTCATCTTTGTTTCTGATATTACCTCCAATTATCTGGGAGCTAGGAAGTTATATTCCTTAGAAGGAAAAAAATGTTAGTTACTTTAAAAAATTAACTATAACGTTCAATTGAAGGTATTCAATTAAAATGTAATAATGAATTTAAAAAATATATTATTTTTAAATTCTCTCTTCTCCCTTCCGGGGTTGAGTCCTCTGCTCTTAAACTTCAAAAAAATAAAAATAAAAATATATTATTATTAATAAGATGTGCTTATTAATAAGGAAGGGCAAAATCTTCTATTCAGACTCTCCGATACTAATTAATGTTTTCAAGTAGATCTTACACAAAGTACCTGCGAAAGTAATAACAGGATGACCAGCTGTACTGACATGCACACTAAAATAAATATTTGGAAATCATTAAAAATAAAAGCAGCCAGATTCTGACCAAGTTGAATAACTGTCACAGCGACTACTACGACAGGAAACAGATGACACAACTACAGCACCCCTGTTTACATTACTTTTTCCTAGCATTTTCTTAGAGCATGGCGTAATGTTTTAGGAATACGTTATTACAACGGAGCATCGTGTAAAGGTTATTATTCTATGGAATAAAAATTCCTATCTCAACTTTGACATTTGTTTTTGAAAAATGGGCTTCACTTCAACATTTCTATCTCAACGGGAGGCCATTAACTTGCAACAACACTTCATGGCGCTGACATTATCTGTTAATTATCTTTGCCAGCACTAATGTTGAGCCTGGTGTGCTGCGTGTGTCGGATCTTACCAGTTGTTTGAGGGCTTTTTCTTTCCTCACTGATGAGTCTGGAAACGATACGCACCTTAATTAAAAGTGAAACCTAGGCAAAGGTTATACTTTCACAAAGATTTCTGGAGACACCATGATCACAGAGAGTGATTAAAAATAATCTTCAGGGACCTGGACTTGCCTCTGGTGTGCACGGTGTGTGCTGTACTCTCTGGCTCCACTCTCCTCGACACATGCATCCCTTGCAAATGACCTCTGGTGAATTCCATGTCTTTTTACCTATATCTCTCCCACTCCAGGGACGAGCTCTACAGACATTTCATAAGCATTCATTCTGTAAAAGTGTACTCAATCATTTGGGGACAGTAGGAGGAGTAAGCAGGAGACTACATCAAACAGAAAAAAGACTAAGAAAGTCCCCGACCCGAGGAAATGATAGCCTCATAGAAGAGATACATCTTTTCTAAACTATGTAAAGAAAACATATGTTGGTATTAGAATTGTCGTGTTGCTTCTGGCAGTCTGTGATTTAAAACTGCTGCCTTTGCCTTCTTAAGAGAGATTTCATAAAGCCCCCCAACATATTAGTTCAGATCGTTTGCTTCCCATGTAGGGGAAGGTATCCTACTTCTTTTCACCTGTTGCTGTCCAAAATGCAATATAATCTGTGCTATGTATCCTCTGATTCAGTCAATCGCAAATGGAAAATGTTCGAAAAAATTTTCATCTGTCCTTCTCACGGATAAATTTTTCCTTGTCATTATTTCTTTATTTTTATTTATTTATTTGGTACTGGGGAGTGAACCCAGGGGCATTTTACCTCTGAGCTACACCCCCAACCTTATTTGATTTTTTAAATTTTGAAACATGGTCTCATTAAGTTGCCGAGGGCCTCACTAATTTGCTGAGGCTGGTCTCAAACCTGCGATGCTCCTGTCTCAGCCTCCCAAGTACTGAGATTATAGATGTCTGGTCTCAAACCTGTGATCCTCCTGTCTCAGCCTCCCAAGTACTGAGATTATAGATGTGCATGACCGTGCCCAGCGTCTTGTCATTCTTTCTTAAACAACACAGTATAACAGCTATTTCCATATCGTTTATATTGTATTTGGTTTTTAAAAATAATCTATCAGTGAATTAAGATATACTAAAGGATGTGCATAAATTATACACAAAAATATGTTATTTTGTAATTTTATATAAGGGGCTTGAGCATCCACAAATTTTGGTATTCTGGGGGATGGTCCTTCACATATACTGAGGGACCACTGTATATGGTACTGTGCTCCTAGGTTCTCTTCTTTTTTTTTTTTGCGGTACTGGGGATTGAATGCAGGGTTGTTCTACCTCCGCGCTACGCCCCTGGCCCTATTTTTTTTATACTTTATTTTGAAACCGTGTCTCACGAAGTTGCAGAGGGCCTCACTAAGGAGAGAGAGACAGAGAGAGAGAGACAGAGACAGAGAGAAGAGAGAGCTGAGGCTGGCCGCGAACCCGGATCCTCCGGTCTCCGCCTCCCAAAGTACTGGGATTACAAGCATGCGCCACCACGCCCAGCCCTAGGTTCTCTTCTTAACCACTGCCTTTTCCACTCCTCTCTGCCATAGATCATCATTCTTGTGCTCCAGGTCTCAACTAAATGACAGGGAACGTGGCTTGGAGCCCTACTCTTACACTTGCCAGTCTCTTGACTGGCACTGAATCTTGCCCTTATCTTCACATGACTGCCTCTTAGAATTCTGTCTCATCTCAGCCCAGATGTCCCTTCCTGAAAGTTGCAGTTCCTAAACGTCTTATCTTAATGTGACTTTCTTCCTCAACCCCTAAATTTCAATTCTCCTCAATCTCAAATTATTTTCTTTACATAATTTTATTAGTGCATTGCAATTAGACATCATAATGAGGTTCAGTGTGATACATACATACATACATGCTTATACGTTTGGTGTATTTCCTTCCACATCCCACCCAACTCTCCCCATACATACATGTTGCTTATAACATTTATGACTCTCTGAAATTATAGTGTCTTTTTAATTATTTGCTGATTAATATCTGGGTCCCTCTGTTACAATATCAACACCACAAAAAATAACTTTTTAAAAAAAAACCTTTATTGATGTATTCCCACCATGTAGAATCATGCCTTGCACATAAAAACTCAAGAAAAAAAAGACAAATATATGAATAAATGCGCTTGAGCCTTACCAAGTCCCTTTGAGGGAAATGCTTCAGATTTGGGCAGGTATATCTCTAATTCATGACTCTATTCCTTAAGAGAGAGTCCTTCCTGTTGATTGAAGATCTCCAAAGTTGGAAATTTTTCTAATCACACTGACCAGGGACATTACCTCCTGGGGACATAATCCCATCATACCCACATGTATAGTGCCTAATTTATGTAGTTGTACACACTTTTCACTCTAACACCTTTGAGACTCTTAGAATACTGCTTCCCAGTTGTACACTCTGAAGAAAAGTTTGATTATCTAGTTATGCTTTGGAAAAATAGGATGAAAGCTATTGGGGATCCGTAGAAGGCAAAGAGAGTGTTATAGTTAGATATAAAAAATGTCCCCTAAAGAACTCATGTATTAATATTCAGGGTTGATATAATTGAGTCACAAGGGTTGTAATCCCAGAAGTAGATAATGGATTTACCCGGGTGGTACCCCGTAGTCTGGTAGGGTGTGGCTGGAGGAGGTGGTCCCTGAGGGCAAGGCCTTGGGGAGTATATATATGGTCCCCCCCATCCCCTGGCTCACTCTCTTGCTTCCAGTCTCCATGATGTGATCACAGCCCATGTGATTTCCCTTTCTCCACTTCCTGTCACCATGCCCTGAGATCCACAGTCCCCGGCCTCACACAGACTGAACCCCAAACTGTAAGACAATAAATCTTCTTTCCTGTAAGTTACATGGTCAGTATTTTGGACTATAGCTGCAAGAATGCTGACAGATACAGAGAGTATTAGATATACATGTACTTACAGAGAAAGTTGACTATGTGGTCGAATGGATTAATTTATTCATTTACTAAATTAGCATCTCATGCACTAAAATCTCCTTTGTACATTAATTCCTCTCCTAAATTAATGCCATTTTCTTTGTTCTATCATTCAATGTGCATAAGCAATGCAGAATTCTAGCACATTCAATATAAGAAACTCAACTCTTTGCAGCTTAGAATCTCCTTCTGTTAGTCCTTTCTGCCTGAAGTATACTCTTTCAGAATTTTTTTTTGGGGGGTAGAAAATTGCCATGTTGTTAAACTCTCATGACTTTATTTTTATTAGCATAATCAACATAGTGGGAAATGGATCATTTTTAGACAGTTCAAGTTCAACATCTTTAGTATAGTTCTGTAAATTATTATAAACAGATGCTGTTATGTTATGATTACCAATATCAACATGTGGAACAGTCCATCACCCCTGAGAGTTCCCTCCTGCCACCCTGTAGCCGGCTCCTCCCTCCCGCCCCTCTGCTGTCTTCTCCCCATCTGTCTTTCCTTTTCTAGAACAACAGTATGCAGTTTCTGGGGTCTGGCTTCTTTTGCTTAGTATAATCCATTCATAATCCGTTCACACCGTGTTTGTTTATCCATTCACTCTAGGGAAGGACATTTGGATTGTTTATAATTTGTGGCAATCGTGACTATAACAGCTGTGAACATTCACAAACAGGTTTTATGAAGACATAAATTTCATTTCATGGGTAAAGATCTCAAAGTGGGCAGGCTAAGTCATAAGGATATGCTTACCTTTATGGGAAATTACCAAACTGCATTCTTTTTGGCTGTAGTATTTTATGTTTTCATCTATAATATATGAAAGTTCCAGCCATTTGGAATAATGACTAATGATATTCAGCATATTGATATGTGTTTGACATACATACATTAATTATTTTTCATTATATATTACTTAAATCCCTTTCTTAATTGTGTTTTCTTATTATTTTATTTTTAGGTTTTTTTTGTACATGGGGTGGAACCCAGGAGCATTCTACCTTCAAGCTACATCCCCAGCCCTTTTTATTTATTTTTTTTTTGAAACAGGATCTCACTACGTTGCTGAGAGTTTCTCTAAGTTACTGGGGCTGGCCTTGAACCTTTAGTCCTCCTGTCTCAGTCTCCCAAGTACTGCACCTGGCTTTGTTTTCTTAATATTGAATTTTGAGTTCTTATTTGTTCTAGACAAAAGTCTTTTATCAGAAATGTTTTATAAAGTGTTTTCTCCCAGTCAGTAGTTGAGCCTTTATTTTCCTTATAGTGTCTTTCAAAGACCAAAAACTTAATATTTGATGAAGTTAAATGGATTTTTAAAATGGATTATGCTCTTAATGCCATAGCTAAGAAACTATTGCCTCACCTAAAGTCTGGAAAAATTTCTTTCATGTTTTCTTTCTGATGATGTCTAGTTCTAAGTTTACATTTTTGTCTGTGATTCAATTTGAGTTAATTTCTTTAAAAAAACAGTAAGAGAAACATATTCAGGTAATTAAAAAGTCTAAGTGTGAATTTGACTTTAAATGTGATTTGATTTGGGGTTTTAAATTATGGTACTCAGATCTTCAATTATTTTTAAATTTTACTAATTTAATTTTATTGTGGTAAGAATTTTAACAAGATTTATTCTCTTAAAGCTGTAGTTTTTCTTCTGCCATTTCTCATTTCATTGCATTTTGAGAAAATAAACCTTATATGACTTCCATTTTCTTTAGTTTGTTAAAGCTTGTTTTGTGAACTAACCTGTGATCTATCCTGAAGAACACTCCATGTGTACTTGAAAGGAATGTATATTATGTTGCTGTCAAGTGGAGCTCTATTAATATGTCTTTTAGATCCGTTTGGTCTATAATGTTGTTCAAGCCTACCACCATTACATTATATTTATTGTTACCAGTGATTTTCATACTTTCTTATGTTATTGTGTTGCTGTTTAACATCCTTTTATTTAACTTTAAGAAATTCCTTCAGCATTTGTAGTAAAGCAGGTCTAGAGGTGATGAACTCATTCAGTTTTGTTCAACAGAGTTTTATCTCTCCATTTTTGGAGGAAAATTTTTCTGGGCATAATATTCTTTTTTTTTTTTTTGTGGTACCGGGGATTGAACCCAGGAGTGTTCTACCTCCGAGCTACACCCCCGGACCTATTTTGTTTTATACTTTATTTTGAAACCAGGTCTCATGAAGTTGCGGAGGGCCTCACTAGGTAGCTGAGGCTGGCTGAGAACCCTGATCCTCCAGTCTCTGCCTCCCAAGTACTGGGATGACAAGCGTGTACCACCATGCTTAGCCATAATATTCTTCATTGGCAGGATTTTTCTTTCAGTACTTTAAATATATCATTCCATTCTCTCTTTGCCTTTAAGTTTTCTGTTGAAAAATCTTCTTATAGTCTATGGATGTTCCCTTGTGACAAATTGCTTTTTCTTGCTGTTTTCTCTTTGTCTTTGATTTTTGACAATTTGACCACATGGTTTTCTCAGTGTGGATTTCTTTGGATTTATTATCCTTTGAGATTCAGTATCCTTTGAGATTCAGTATCCTTCTCAGATTTGGGAAGCTACAGCTGTTATTTCTTTGTATAAACTTTCTAATCTTCTCTTCTTCCCCTGAAATTCCCAGAGTTCATATATTGATTAATTTGTAATAATATCCGTAAGTCCTTTAGAAATTTTATATTCTTTTATTGCATTTTGTTGTTTTGTTCCTCTGATTGAGTTATTTCCATTGACTTGGTTTTGGGTTCCTCATCCTGTCTTTTGGTTCTGGACTGCTGTTCAGCTAAATGATTTCGGCATGGTGTTTTGTACCTTTCATATCTCTTATTTGAAATTCTGTGTTCACGCATCATTCTTTTGACCTTAGTCATAACACTGATGATCTTTATGACAGTTTTCTTTAATACTCTTTTGAGTAAGTAAACCTTTATTAGAGTTACTTTCTAGAGTTTTGCCTATTTCTTTTTTGGAATATCTTTGTCTGATTATTCATTTTCTATCACTCTCTGTATTGGTATCTTCACATTAAGCATTTCAGCTACCCCTCTCAGTCTTCATGAACTGGCCTCATACAGGGGAAGACCCCTTTCAATCAGTCTTGCCAATCATCCTCTAGGGGACTTGAGCCTCTGTGATAGTCCAAACCACTTTCCTTGTTCTTTACCGTCTCCAGGCATTTAAGATATTCAAGTTCCTTCAGTGCTCAAGGGCAAAGAAGACTGAAGCCAATTCCCTGGGCAGCCCTCAGAAACTTTGGATAGTTGGATCTCCATCCAAAGAGAGAAGACTGGACACAAGCTGGGAGCTAGGATGTTTAGTTTGGTAGCTCTGTCCCGACCATGGGCGTCTGTAGCAACTACCAGCCCAAATCTCATTCTCTGTTCCTTCTCGCCTTCAGGCAGCTATATTAGAGAAGGTCCCATCAACTCTCCAAGACCAGTAATAGCAACAAGTATTTTCTTGGTACAGATTTTCTCTAGTAGTCCATTTTCTGTTGGTAATAACACAATCTTAAAGACTGGGGAAATTATAAAGAAGAGCTTTATTTTGGTTTATAGTTCTGGAGGAATAATAAATCAAAATAAAGGGGGATGCAGCTGGTGATGTCTTTACTGCTGTTAGTCTCAGGGCAGCACAGGGCATCAATGGCCAGAGACAGGGAGCTTGCACATGTATGTTTGTTTTCTGGTCTCCTCTTTTTCACTAGTATCTACTTCTACAAGTTTGACTATTTTATATACTACATGTATGTGAAATCATACAATATTTGAATTCCTGTGGCTGGCTTATTTTACTCAATGCATTATCCTCTGGGACCATCCATGTTATGAAAAATGGCAGGAAGTGGTAGAAAATGGGTAGGTAGGTGATGATTAGTAGGTACAAAAGTTCAGTTAGGCCAGATAAATAAATCTTGGAGATCTACTATACAGAATAGTGGTTATAGCGAATAGTTATGTGTGGTGTACTTAAAACTGCTAAGAGAATAGATTTTATGTTAAAGGTTCTTACCAAAACAATAATGATAAAAAAAGGGGACAGGAGGAAACTTGGGTAGGGGATTGACATGTCTGTGGCGTTGACGATGGTGAAGGTCTCATGGGTGCATACTTATACCCCGATTCATTATGATATTGTCTCAGTTCACATTCTCACTGTTGTAATCCCAAACATCTGACCACACAGCTGAGAGGAAGGAATATTTATTTGCTCACAATTTTGGATATTTTGGGGTTTAGTCCATGTCAGACCGGGTCTACAGAGCTCATGGCATGGCGGCAGGAAGCAGGGAGAGGGGGAGCACAAGGCTCTGCTCTCACAACATGGTGGCTGAAAGCAAGAGAGAGAGAGCAGGGGGAGGAGAAGACCTTATATAATCCCCAGGGCCACACCCCCAGGGACCCTTCCTTACAACCAATCACCACTTTCAACATTGCTACCTTGTTTCCATGAGGGCTAGGGGGACATTCTAAATCCAAACCATTACAGATCTATACAAGAAATATGTAAAGCTTTTTACATGTTAATAATACCTCAGTCAAGTGCTTTTTTTAAATTAACAGTTTTGTAGTAGTTTTATTATTTTGATGATGCATCAAAGAATAAGTAGATAATACATTTTTTCTTTTTTTTTTTGCGGTACCGGGGATTGAACCCAGGGGTGTTCTACCTCCGCGCTACACCCCCAGCCCTATTTTTTTATACTTAATTTTGAAATCGGGTCTCACGAAGTTGCGGAGGGCCTCACTAGGTAGGTAGAGAGAGAGAGAGAGAGAGAGAGAGAGAGAGAAAGAGAGAGAGAGCTGAGGCTGGCCGTGAACCCGGATCCTCTGGTCTCCGCCTCCCAAAGTACTGGGATTACAAGCATGCGCCACCACGCCCAGCGTAGATAATACATCTTGATCAAAAACAGCACTATTTCTTTGTCCTTGACATACCCATCAGACTTTCTCAGGCTAATAAGGAGGCAGGCAGACTGAAAGATTACAGATGTCTAAAGTAAATACTTTATGTCAACCTCAAGGACTACAGACTTTATAATAAATAAATAGAACAGGGGCATAGCGCGGAGGTAGAACGCCCCTGCGTTCAATCCCCGGTACCGCAAAAAAAAAAAAAAAAATAGAACATATGTATTAGGTGATAACAAATGCCTCTTTTATGATGAGTGCACCAGGATTGTTAGGCACCAGGATTATTTGTGTGATTGCCCCCTTAGGATAATCAATTTCTTTTAGAAAGTTAAAACATTATATTTACAATGCATTTTACCATGGTGTATTAAATATATAGCAGCTGCATCTTAATTTTTCAGCAGAGTTCAGTGGAACACATCATGGGAAAAAATGTCATGAACAAGTAATCAACACAGTGAAACAGTTTTTTAAAGGCCCTGTATTTTAAACACGATAATCACTAATGGATAAGTTAAAGTTGATGAGCATGTTAATAATTCTTATTAGTAACTTGCACCGTAATGAATTTGTGGAAACTTCCTTTTCCGTTACAATCCCCAAGGTGCCTACTCTACTCTTTCATAGCATGATGCAAGTAACTTACTGTGATTTGGTAACTATAGCTTACTCATTTGTACGGATTAGGTATTCAGATGTGATGAAAAATTTAAGAACTCTTTAATAAAATAAATCTTTCTGTCTTTTACACATAACAAATGAATTTCCCATGCCTTAGAAGCTGATACACTTTGTTTTCTGTACAAGTTCATTAAAATATGTGTGATGTGGTAACAGCTTTGTGTCTGCTAGATGTTAAGATAAAGTTCCTTTATCATTGTGTTCAATAGAGATAGCAAGACTTCTAATAGCTTTAATAACAAGTTTTTATGAGGATTCAATAAAGGAGGTAACCTTTTCACTTTTGTAAGGCAGTTGTAATAGTTACATAGTATTAAAATATAGAGACAAAAGTTCTTTTGAAGACTTCATATTCAAAGAAAAAATGCATGATTATAAAAAAGACAACCAAAATAGAAATAATGATAATTGCGTGAATTACTTGCCATCTTAATGAGCACATTTTAAATGAAAGCAAATTATATAATTATTTAAATTATTTAATTTTTGTATGAGTCTATAACAGATGTAAGAATTAGTGACCTTGGGAAATAACTTGCAGAAATTTTTAGTTTGCTTTCCTATACATTCTGAGAATTTCACTGATGAAGTGATTCTTGAAGTCTAATTTTTATTTATGTTGTAACATCAGTGTGCCTTTCATAACTTACTGTCCTTTATTGGAAAAAGAACAGTTTTGAAGCTGTGTTTTAAAATGTGAGCATTTATAAATGCAGAATGATGAATCACACAGTTAATTAAATCAAACTTCTTTATGCATTTAAAACTCAAGTAATATTCCTATTGAAGAAATGATCTAAGTGTGTACAATGTACAGCAGGGGAAAGGATATTATTTTTATTTTTCCTAATGGATGTACTATGATGAGAATAAAGCAAAATAGAATGTTAAATCAGGCTTCTCACATACTCTTACTTGACTCCATGGGAACAAATTGCTCTCTGGTTAGCAAATGAAGCAGAAGAGGTAAAAATAAAATAACAAAACTAAGTTACTAGTTCTAGACCAACACCAACCCAAAGTAAACCACAGTTATAGGATAGAAAAAATATATAATCTTATAAAACCAAAGAAGTTTTTCTGTCACTTTGAGGTACCATGAGAATAAAAGGTCAAAGATATTGTCAAAATCCACCATTTCATCAGCTCTCTTTGGGTCAGGCAAGATGATATCCTGGTAATTTTGACCCATCTAGCTTCGGCTCAGTGGAGCTGCAGTTTTCCTCCTTTATAGAAGTTATATTTTCAAATGGCATTGGGTTTCTGAATAGTTGTTAGCAATACTATTAATGCTTATTTTCTTGTTTTCTCAGATATCTTATTTGGTGCAAGACATTTTAAACGCTTTTATAATATTCGTGTGCAATAAAGTGATGTCCACTTTCTTACTTTTATATATGTGGAAACTAATGCATGGAATTTTATATAATTGAACAAATATAGCTGATTAGTCAGTAACAGATTTAGAGCGAGTGAAGTTCTTTTTTTTTTTCCAACCTTGGTGACAAAAAAAAAATATTCTGTAGAATGGATTGAAGTGTGATAATATGCAGCACAGAGTACTCCACTGTTTTTTTAATTTTCACATCTGGTTTGGGATTGACCTAAGCTTATTCCTGCACTATGACTATACCTCAGGCCTATGGAAAATAATTCTTTAACCACTTAAAAATATCCCCTGCACATATAACCATGTCAAAATCTTTAAAACAATGTAGACATGGAAAAAAATGTTTACTTCTTCCCATTTCTACCTTTGCTTTTTCCTCTCCAGCATAAAACACAGAAGGATAAAATTTCCCATAAACTCTGACCTGTCATCAAAACAGAGCAACACAGAAAAAAAAATCAAACATCAAACTAAAACGAGACAGAAAAGAGAGTAAACAGCATTTTAAAATTTATTTTTAGATCTGCTGACTCATTCACGTTGGGACTGTCTTCTGATTCTTATTAAGGCTACTGTAATTTTCTTTTAAGCTTTGCTCAAGTGATCCCATATTTATTTTTATAGCCAATGTGCACTATTTTTTTACTAGGATTCTCAAAGCAGGTTTAAATTAGTAATAATTTGCAAACTTCAATTATTTTGGAAGATAGATAAGAGGTATAGAAATAGTTGGTATTCAGTAGGAGAGTGTGTGTGTGTGTGTGTGTGTGTGTGTGTGTGTGTGTGTGTGTGTGTTCCTGGGGATTGAACCAAGGGCATTCTATCTCTGAGCTCCATCCCCAGCCTTTTATTTTTTTGCTTTGAAACAGGGTCTTGCTAGATTGCTGAGAGTCTCATTAAGTTGCTGGAGGCTGGTCTTGAATCGGTGATCCTCCTGTTTCAGCCTCCAAGTACTGGGATTACAGTCATGGCCACCACGCCTGGTGACTAGGAGTTGCTTTTTAAATATATTCTAGAATTAAAATTTAATTTAAATGAAATCAAAGAATAAGCAATATCAAAAGGGGGATTTCATTATAGTTAGCTCCTTCAGTACAGTTATTTAATCCACGTATTTCATTCTTTGGGGAGAATTCATTTATTCCAAAAACAGATTTAGGTGGATAGGTATAAAATAAATCAACATATGTTTTACTTTCTTCACATATTAAGCTTATCTTTAAAGTGAACTGGGTTAACACTGTTCAGTCGAGGAAGGAAAGATGGATTAAAGAAGTTAAAGGATAATCATCTTTACCTTCTGCCGTTTTATAACACCACTCTTCACCATCATTCTACCTAAAGAGGAAACTCCTCTATTTTCAAGTGCCTCCAGAGGCCAGGGGAACTATTCTGTGATTAATTGTATACCATATTGCTCGGCCATAATGTCAGTGTAGGGAGAATGTGATATTGGTTGTCTGTGACCTTATGTTTGAAAGAATGATTATTGGGAACAGTTCTTGTCCCTGTATTTACATTTCCTTTTAATGTGTGCAGGGCCAAATTAATCTCTTTGACAGGGAGAAAATATAAGAGGCACAGCTGTCTCTGTAGAGAACCTGACCCGCTGTCAAGTTCAAGTCTAGTTGTTGGCTCTTCCTAACCCCTTGCAGATCTTTTGTTGCACTGTTTATCACGACTTACAGAATCCTGACCTTGTTGTTCAAGTGAAAGTTTGATCCGTACCCCTCCTTAACATTTTGCCTCTTTGCTTTTTTTTGTCCAAATCTCAGCATGACTTCAGATGAAAAGGAAATTAATATAATTTTAAGCTTGTCATGGTTTGGACATCGAGTGTCCCCTGAAGAGATCATGTATTAATGTTCACAGGTAAAATGTATATCTTTCCAAAGATATACATCTTGTATATCTTTCCAAAGGGACTGAAATCAGAAAATTATAGTAATATATGCATATCCATGTTTACAGCAGCACAATTCACAATAGCCAAATTACGGAACCAACCTAGGTATCCATCAACAAATGAATGGATTACATAATTATGGGTACAGCTAGGTACAAGGTACTTGACCATAACATGTAGATAATACAAGATGAATAGATGCTCTATCCCAAGGAACTTATGGTCATAGAAATCACAAAATATTAGAACCCAAAGAACATCTCTTAAATCTTCTAGTTCAGTCCCCTCATTTTACATACATAAGAAATGAGAAATAGGGAGGGTATAACTTTTACAAGGTTAAAAATATACTAAGAAATGAGAAATAGGGAGGTTATAACTTTTGCAAGGTTAAAAATATACTAAGAAATGAGAAATAGAATGAGAAATAGGGAGGTTATAACTTTTGCAAGGTTAAAAATATACTAAATAAATAGGTTAGGATTTGAGGGAGGGCTGAACGAGCGATGTGTGCATGTATGATTCCCCTAACCTGACACTTATCAAATATATGATTACAATGCACCAATAAATGAATAAAAAATATACTAAGTAGGAAAGTCTGGACTTCAAATTACAAAGTCCATAGGGAAAGATAAGCATGTGTAAAAATAAGTTAAGGATATGACGATTGAGATGTGCTATGACAGAGACACCAACAAGGGTTCCTTGATTACATGGGACTCTGCTGTATGATGATAAGAGCCCCACCCTAAAGACCCTCCCCACTGCCCTTTACCATGTGGCCTTGTGAACATTGCTTAAAGACAGAGACTAAGTTTTCCACTTGCAAAAAATATTGGAATAATAATGATCTTACAATACTGTTTGAGTTATAAACACAAAAACTTCCTAATACTACTTATTATTTTTGTAAAGGTGTAGCATTCCATACATTTAAACAAATAAATCAGATTTTATTATAAGCCAATACACACAGAATTAATTCCTTTCAAACTTAGAAAGTTTCATTCTGTGGTATGATATTTTAACCATATACCTAATAACAGTTGAGCTATTCTCTTTCCAAGAATTAGAAGGCAGCCCGTCCATGATGGAGGAAGACCTAAGTAAGAGATCAAAAACTAAGCTGGGTGTGGTGGTGCATTCCTGTAATGCCAGTACTTGGGAGGCTGAGACAGGAGGATCCCAGGTTCTTGGCCAGGTTCTTAGAAACTTAGCGAGACCCTGTTTCAAAAATAAATAAATAAATAAATAAATAAATAAATAAATAAAAAGGGCTGCAGACATAGCTTGGAGGTAGAATGCCCCTGGACTCAATTCCCAGTACCAAAAAACCAACCAACCAACCAACCAACCAACCAACCAATAAACAAAACCACAAGAAATAGAAAACTAGACTTCAGCTTGGTTAGAAATGTATTTGAGAAAAAGGAAGAAACATTAAAGTAAGTGCAAGAGGGTTTATCTCCTTTCTATTGGTAAAGTAAATCTAGTTTAATATAATCTTGAGACCAAAGGGAAAAAATAGAGCTAAATAGGCACTTAGTAAACAAACAAACAAATTCCAGCTAAGTGAAGAGTAAAACTGAGGTTTTGTCTTAGAGTTACATAACTTGAATGGCGCAGTTAACAAGAGTCAGAAATCTCATCTTCCTGAAATAGGCAGTCATATATCTTAAAGCTCTATGCAAACTGTATTGCAAAGTATAATTTTATTGTCTAAGGTATAAGTGGAAATTTATTGTTTTATAGAAAAACACCATCTTTTCTTCCTCCTACAATCTTTTATTCATATGGTTTGTGAAACATTAATTAAAATTATGCAACTTTTAATTAAAGTGGAGGGGGAGGGATACGTCGATTCTTGGGATTTGTAAACAAGAAATAGGCAGTTCTCAGAGGGGTGTTATTAACTGTTCACAATTCTTTTTACATCTGAATGATAAATTATTCTTAAGAAAGCTCAGCTCCGGAATGGATGCTATAGATTAAAAATAGCAAATAATGATATGTATGGGATAAAATCATCAGAACTTGGTGATACATTGCATAAAGTATGTGTGAGAAGTGTCGAAAATGACCTCTAAGTTTTGGGTAAATGACAGAGCCCTTTACTACTGTATGAAAAACTGGAGAAGTGAGTTTGGATTTTAACATAGATGCTTCTGAGACATCCACCAGGGGCTGCCAGTTACACAGATAGATACCTCCAGGTTTCTGGAACTCAGTAGAATGGGGAGGGGGAGAGCAAAGATTAAATATGCTCAATTAGATAGTTGCAAATTCTTTTATGTTCAATACTTTTAAGACATCTATCTTCCTTCCTTTTAAATCCAGGCAGGCTCTCTGGCTTCTTTGAGAAAGAGAATGTTCTAGAGGTGATTTGTAGCAACTCCAGGCCTAGAACCTAAGAAAAAGTTTCTAATTCTTGTCTCTTAGAATAGTCTCTTAGGATCTGGGTTTGCGGCCAGCCTCAGCTCTCTCTCTCTCTCTCCCTGTCTCTCTCTCTCTTTCTCTCTCTCTCTACCTAGTGAGGCCCTCTGCAACTTCATTAGACCCAGTTTCAAAATAAAGTATAAAAAAAAATAGGGCCAGGGGTGTAGCGTGGAGGTAGAACGCCCCTGGGTTCAATCTCCAGTACTGCAATAAATAAATGAATAAATAAATAATTAAATAGAATAGTCTCTTAGGGATTGACAGCTGTGATGTATAAATTCTGGCTGTCCTGAGACGGCCCTGATCCCCACGTGGGAATATCATAGCAGAAGGAAAGATGCCCAACGGGCTTCCACTATTCTAGGTACCCAGGTGCCCAACACATGAGCAAAGAAGCCATCTTGGACGTTCCTTACCATGGAGCAGTAGAACGGGCTGCAAAACTGCCGTCTGAGATGACAGGGAAACAGAAAGTCACCTACTAGGCTGATAGGTTTGCTTAGGCAATTTCCATCCAGATGTCAAAAGTGTCATCTGACTTCTCTTCATTGCTAATGATAAGATACAGGAAAAGATGATGTTAAAAAAAACTATTCACTCCTTTTGTTAATACTTTTATTGGTGCATTGTAATGATACATGATAATGAGGTTCAGAGTGATAGAAACACACGTGCACACAGTACTTGGTGTGTTTCTATATGGATACTATTCACTCTTTAGGAGGAACTGAACGTCACTCTAAAGAAGCTAAGAATTGCTGAGGTAGAAAATTAAACCAGTTTTTTATTCCCAGTTTCTTTTTGGAGATGATTCTCAAACTTATGTAGAATATCAGGGCAAAGGTCGAATCCATGGTGCTTACTAGTAAAACATGGTTTCTTGGTAAAGATGAGCCCAAAGGCCGGATGCGTGATTGCGAAACTCATGTGGGGAGCGCAGAAAGGTGTAAGTACATGCTTTGCAGATACTCTGCATTAGGAAATATGGTTCCTAAGGATCTTAATGCACAATTTGAAGGTCCTTTTCTAAGCACTAAATTTAATACATATATAATTTTGATTGAATGGGCCAAAAAGTCATCAACTTTATGGAGAGGTGCTTGGTGAATATGCTCTAACAAGAGGGAAGTGAGTCACTGTTTCATATGGTGCAAAAAGTCAAAGCAGGAAGTGGGGAGTACGTGATAGACACCCTGTGGAAAGTGCCAAGCAGGAATCTCATTCTTTATTAATAAGAATGGCTGACACTCCCAGAAACCTGTTTCCAGACCTGGCAGGGTTACAAATGAGACTCTGGAAATGAGACAATTTCTGAACATGCAGATAAGAGAATAGCAAATAAAATTTGATCTTAATGAGACGGAAAGCCATAGTTTTAGTTTTGGTACCACAGATAATCGAGAATCATTCAGCCTTTAGGAATCAAAACAAGTCTGCTTTTAGACAGAATCGGTTGCATACATTTAAAAAGAATGCAGAAGAACTGGGCATGGCGGCACAGCCCTGTAATACCAGTACTTGGGAAGCTGGGACAGGAGGATCATAGGTTCACCACTAGCCTCAGCAACTTAGTGAGACCCTGTTTCGAAATAAAAAATAAAATAGGGTTGGGGGTGTAGCTCAGAGATAGAAATCCCCTGGGTTCAGTCCCCATTAACAACAAAAAAATGTGTGTGTGTGTGTGTGTGTGTGTGTGTGTGTGTGTGTGTGTGTTATGAGGCCAGAGGAGTACTTAGAGAAATATTAGTTTTTGTAATCTTAGATTTGGAAGAATATCATAATTACTACACCAAAATTGTGATATATAAAAGTAAAATACTGACAAACTAGACTTCAATAAAACTGAAAACTTCTTTAAAAGACACTGGTAAGTGGATGAAAGGACAAGCAACAGACTTTAGGGAAATATTCACAAATTATGTATCACAATAAGAAAACAAACAGCTTATCTTTAAAAACAGGCAAAATATTTGAATAGCCACTTCACCAAAAAAAAGACATTTGTATGGAAAATAATCATATGAAAAGATGCTGAACATCTCTATCCATTAAGGAAATGCAAATCAGAGTCACAATTAGGTACTACTACATACCTATAAGGATGACTAAAAGGAACAAGACTAAACATGCCATGTGTTGTCAAGAAACTCTTTCACTGTTTTTGAGAATATGAAATAGAACAACTACTTTGAAAAATAGTTTTGAATTTTCCAAAGGTTAAACATATACCCATCATTAGAGCCAGCCATTCTAGTCCTAAAAATTTATTCAAGGGGAATTAAAACATAGATGCATAGTAAGAATATATAGAAATGTTCACAGAAGACTCATTTGTATTAGTCAACAAAAAGGAAAAAACTCAAACAGGAAATTTAAAAATTATATGTATCTCCACACACAATAGCTTCATACTTAGTAAAAAAAGAAATGAACTATTGGTATGCAAACTAATTATTGATACAGAATTATAAGGAATGAACTATTGATTTTTACAATAATATTGATGAATCTTAAAGTAATTATGCAAAGTGAAAGTAGATAGACAAGAGGAGTACACTGTATAATTTTAGGAGGCTGAGACAAGAGGATCACAGGTTTGAGGACAGCCTCAACAACTTAGTGAGACCCTCAGCAACTTAGTGAGATCCTGTTTCATAACAAAAAGTAAAATAGGGCTAGGGATGTAGCTCAGTGGTAGAATGCCCCTGGGTTTAATGCCCAGCACCACAACAACAGCAAAAAATAAAATAAAATAAAATAAAAAATAAAAATTAGAGAAGAGAGAGAAACCTGGCAATGAAGAAGTAAAGTAGATCCACATTTTTAATTGAATGAATGATGGATCATTTATGCCATTAATATAGTGAGAATTTATCCAGGCATGGTGGTGCATATTTGTAATCCCAGGATCACAGGTTTGAGGACAGCCTCAGCAATGTAGAGAGACTCTCAGCAACCTAGTGAGACACTGTTTCGAAACAACAAATAAAAAGATCTGGGAGTGTACCTCAGAGGTAGAAGGCCCATAAATTCAATCCCTAGAAGCAACACACACATACACACACACACACACACACACACACACACACACACACGAATTTGACTCTGAATTCAATAAATGATATTAGTTCCAGTCATTTCTGCATTTTTTTGGGGGGGGGATATGGTACTGGGGATTGAAATCAGGGGCATTTTACCTCCTAGCTATACCCCCAGCCTTTTTTTTTTATTAATTTCAAAAGAGGGTCTAAGTTGCTGAGGGTCTCATTAAGTTGCTGAGGTTGGCCTCAAATCTGTGGTCCTCCTGTTTTAGCCTCCTGAGTACTGGGATTACAGGCCTGTGCCACCACGCCCAGTTCTTCTGCATTCTTCTTAAATGTATGCAACTGATTCTGTCTAAAAACAGACTTGTTTTGATTCCTAAAGGCTGAATGATTCTCGATTATCTGTGGTACCAAAACTAAAACTATGGCTTTCCATCTCATTAAGATCAAGTTTTATTTGGTATTCTATTATCTACATGTTCAGAAATTATCTCATTTCCAGCTCTTTATTTTCATTCACTTTGAAAGACATTCTTCTGATTTCCTTTTTTGCCCACGGAATATTTAGAAGTATATTATTTAGTCTATAATATTTGGTAGTTTTCCAAATATCCTTATGCTGGATCATATGGTGGGTCCACTCCCAATTTTCTGAGATATCTCCACACTGATCTCCATAGTGTCTGTACTACTTTGCAGTCTTACTAACAGTGACGAAGAGTTCCAATTTTCACACATCCTCGCCAGCATTATCTGTTGTTTGACTTCTTGATGATTGATTGCCATTCTGATTGGGGTTAGATGGAATCTCGGTATAGTTTTGATTTGCATCTCCCTGATTACTAATGATGTTGAACATTTTTTCATGTATTTATTGGCCATTTGTATTTCTTTTGTGAAGTGTCTATTTAGCTCAATTGCCTATTTCTTGATTTTTTTTAGTGTTAAGACTTGTAAGTACTTTGTATATTTGCGGTATCAGTCCTCTATCAGAGGAATAGCAGCCAAAGATCTCCCATTCTGTAGGCTCTATATTTAAATTCTTGATGATTTTTTGATAAGCAGAATTTTTTTTAGTTTAATACCATCCCATTTATTAATTCTTGTTTTAATTTCCTGAGCTTTGGTGGTCTTACTGAGAAAGTTTCTGCCTGTGCTTATTTGTTGGAGTGTTAGACTTGCCCTCCTCTAGTAATTTCAAGGTCTCTGGTCTAATTTCCAGGTCTTTGATCCATCTTGTGTTGACTCTTTTACAGGGTGAGAGGTAGGGATTTAATTTCATTTTTTCTATAAATGGATAACCAGTTCTCCTAACACCATTTGTTGAAAAGACTGTCTTTTCTCCAATGTATGTGTTTGGCACCTTTGCTGAAAATCAATTGGCTTTAAGTGTGCATATTTGTTTCTGTACCTTCTGTTCTCTTCCATTGGTCTGTCTGTTTTTGTGCCAATACCATGCTGTTTTTATTACTATAGCTCTGTAGTATAATTTGAAGTCAGGAATTGTGATGCCTCTTGCATGGTTCTTATTGATGAGAATTGCTTTGGCTATTCTGGGTCTTTTGTTTCTCCATATGAAATTTAAGACTGATTTATCTAGGTCTATGAAGAATGACATTGGTATTTTGATAGGGATTGCATTGCCTCTGTAGCAAACTTTTGGTAGGATGGCCATTTTGATAATATTTATTCTGCCTATCCAAGAGCATGGGAGGTCTTTCCATCTTCTAAGATCTTCTTCAATTTCTTTCTTTAGTGTTTTATAATTTTGGTTGTAGAGGTCTTATACCTGTTTTGACTTATTCCTAGGTATTTTATTATTTTTGAGGTTATTGTAAATGGAATTATTTTCTGGATTTCTTTTTCAGTGGATTCATGATTGGCATATAGAAAAGCTACTGATTTTATTAGATTGATTTTGTATCCTGCTGCTCTGCTGAATTTGCTAATCAGCTCTAGAAGTCTTTTGGTTGGGTTTGTTGGGTCTTCTAAATGCAGGATCATGTCACCTTTAAATACAGATAATTTCAGGTCTTCTTTTCCTATTAAAATTCCTTTGAAGTCCTTCTCTTGCCTTATTGCTCTGGCAAGAGTCTTGAGTACTATTGAAAAGGAGTGGTGATAGTGAGCATCTTTGTCTTGTTCCTGATTTTAAAGGGAATTTCCTTGTTTTTTCCTCATTCAATATGATGTTGGCTTTGGATTTATTGTATATTGCCTTAATCATGATGAGGTAAGCCCCTTCTAGTCTGTTTTTCTACAGTGTTTTTAACATGAATGTGTGTTTGATATTGTCAAATGTTTTTTCAGCATCTATTGAGAAGATCATGTGATTTTTGTCCTTAGTTCTATTTATGTGGAGCAACCAAAACATGCTGTCTTCCTCTATTTTACCATCTTTAATCCCCTACATTTTTTTATTTTGAAACAGGGTCTCGCTAAGTTATTGCACACTGGCCTTGAAACTGCGATCCTCCTTTCTCAGCCTCCCAAGTATTGTGATTAGAGGTGTGTTCCATGGTGCCTGCTTCACATTAAATTTAGAATTGGTTTTTCTGTTTCTCTTCTTCCTGTTTTGATCTCCCATCAACATAGCAGCTTGAGGGGTCCTATTAAAGCATAAGTCGAGTATATTTAAAACATAAGTCATAGCCAAGCACTGTGGCACTTGCCTGTAATCCCAGGACTTGGGAGTCTGAGACAGGAGGATCACAGGTTCCAGACCAGCCTCAGCAATTTAGCGAGGCTCTTGGTAACCTAGTGAGACCCTGTTTCCAAATAGAAAATAAAATAGTGCTGGGGTGTAGCTCAGAGGTAGAATGCCCCTGAATCAATCCCCAGTACCAAAACTGAATAAATAAACGAATAAATAAATAAATTCTCTTCTCTATTCAGAACACTGCAATTGCTTTTCATCTCATTCACAGTAAAAGCCAACTTACTTTGGATAACCTTATAGATCTCTTCATAATCTCTCTCAGTCTTCCCCAGTTACCTCTCTCCCCTCTGATCTTATTCTTGTTCTTCCAACTAAGTGTGCCTTTGGAGTGCTCTTTTGTCAACTATCCATACCACTCTGTCCATAACTTCCTTCTTGTTCTCACTCCGATGTCATTTTTAGCAAGGTTTACTTAACCAATAGAAAATGTCAGTGCCCACCTCCTTCCTTGCTTTATATTTTTCTCTGGAAGATGACCATTTTCTAGCATGTATATATTTTACTTATTTGCTACATTTACTACCTGTCCTTTTGGTCTAGAACATACACTCCATAATTCTATTTTGTTTTCCTATATCACTATTGCCTAGAACAGTGTCTGGTACCTAGTATACATTCAATAATCAATGAATGTTGTTTTAGAATAGATCCTTTTTGCAGTGTGTGAACACAAATTTAGTTTACCTTGCATGTGTGAAATGTTGCAGAGAAAGAGAAGTAAAATGATTTTCTTTATGAAGTGAATTGAATGATCATGTATGGTTTAATTCAACCACTTAGGTGCTTAATAAATTACATTCTGATGAAAAATAATTTTTGGAAAGGAGGCTTTTATTGCCTTAAATAGATGTCCCTACTCAGCATGTTAAAATTATCAAACCTTTCCCAGCTACATAAAACTTGAAATTTAATGCCCCCAGACTGCTTCTGGTTTTTACTGTTAATCATATTTGACCTACTTTTCGCAGTACTGTTCTATTTCTTATTGATTTTTCTCTCTCAGGCACATTTCCCCCTTACAATTGTATTTTGCCCTGGTATCCAGGGCCAGCAATCCTTCTTGGCTTCCTCTGGTATCATCAATACTGGTTCTGAATAAATATCTCACTCCCACAGTCTGTACCCTGGTGCTGTGTCACAGCATGTCCCATACACGGGGAAACACTTCAATATTAGTGTATCCATGTGTTTGGACCAGAAAATTAAAAAAATTCTTTTAAAATATATCCTAATGATGTAGGTAGACTCTACATTTACTGAAAATTGAAATTTTGTGCATGTTACACTATTGAAGCTGCTAAAGGGAAATCAGCATTTCTCCCTTTTTACCAACACACACAGAAATACGAATTCAGATCAGCAAGAAGCCCCTCTGCTGACCTCGTGAATTTTGGTAGATATAAGAATGCTGAAGCTCTTGCTCTCGTCTGTTGCAAGCCAGTCTTCCTGCTGTGTAGCATGAACTTCCTGCTCCGGTGTGGGTGCCAATTAGCTGTCCCCCACTATGTCTTTTACAGTCTTCTTGGTTCCTAAAAATAAAACATCAAATGAGAAAATGAAACGATAGCTTTGATGTAAGGGGAGAAATGCATGTTTATTTTCAACATTCTTTTGAATGAATTTTCAACAGAGAAGACTTGAACTTTCTAATCAGTAGGTACAGGGCCAGGACTATAGTTACATATTTAAATGCAAGGAACTCTATTTAATTTTTAATTTATTTTAATTTTAATTTATTTTTGATTAGCACATAAGTTTAGGCTTGAAGTCTAATTTGTCTGATATCATAATTGCTACTCCTGCTTGTTTTCGAGTTCTGTTGGCGTGGATTACCTTGCTCCATCCCTTCACCTTTAGTTTGTGAGTATCTTTAATTGTAAGGTGTGTTTCTTGCAGGCAGCATATAGATGGATTGTGATTTTTAGTCCATTTTGTCACCTTATGTCTTTTGATTAGGGAGTTGAGGCCATTTATATTCAGTGTGATTATTGAGAGATGGGTTTTAATTCCTAACATTTTGAGTTTTAATTTCTGTTTGAGGTAGTGTTTGTTCTTTGCCTAGTTCTTTCTTTGATGGAAGTCACTGTTTCTCTGGTTCTGGCATTTCCTTATTATTTCTTCCTTGTAATTAATCTCTTTGAGTATTTTCTCTAGTGCTGGTTTGGAGTCATAAAGTCTTTCAGCTTCTGTTTGTCATGGAAGGTTTTTTATTTCCCCGTCAAATTTGATAGATATCTTTGCTGGGTAGATAAATCTTGGCTGGAAGTTGTTTTCTCCCAGAGTTTGGAATATGTTGCTCCAGAACCCCTGGATTTCATGACTTGGTTTGGAAGGTCGAGAGTGATTCTTACTGGTTTGCCTCTGAATGTTACTTGGTATCCTATGGCTAATCTCTCTCCCTTTATAATTTCTTATCCTGGAGATAGATAGTTGCTACTAGGTGAGCCTTTAAGGTGAACAGCTTTTACTGAATGGTTATTCTCACTTGCTCGGTATAATGTCCATTTGCAGGCCCAATTCTTGGTCTCCTTCAATGATTGGGACCCTTGCCTGGTGCCTCTCACTACCTGTGCAGGCAACCAGTGCCGCTATTGCCCCTCTCACTGCAAGTGTGGGTCTCCGCGGTCTTCATTTGGGCTGTCCCTGTCTCTCTCTATCTACACCTATGGCAGATGTCACCAGCAGGGGGTCCCAGGCTTGTGTCTCTCTTTGCCTACAGAAGCGGCAGATGTCGCTTTGACCCAATTCTGTGCAAACATGGAACTCCACGTTTTCCACAGAAAGGGCTGGTTTGGTCCAATTTTTCCCCAAGTACCAAAACTGTATGTCCTGTGGTGATCCCCGGGGACTCTATAAGGGTGCTGTGACCCTCAGGCTACAAATCTGTCCCACCCAAATGTTGCCAGGGGCTGTCTGCTTATCCACGCATCCGCTGGAGCTACCACTGTTTGGTGTCTTGAGTGTGGAGCGAGCCGCTGCTTGCTTTCATCTCCACTTTTCTGCAGCTGCTGAACTCACAGCAGGTCTCTGGCTTCTCTGCCGGCGGCGTGTGGAAGCCGCAATGCCGGTAGCGGCTGGCACAGTCTGGTCAAGATGGTCCTGCCGCCGTTCCTTAGGTAAGATGCTTGGAGCTTTTTGCTTTCCTCTGTTTTGTCTTCTGGCTTTGATTCCATCATGTTTCACTTTTTTTGTTGTTTAGTTCAAGTTTTTGTTGCTTTTCTTCTCCTGTCAAGAAGTTGCTTTCATGGTGATTGAGACCCAAGTCCCAGAGAGATCATAACATGGTATCTCCCTTAGTCGCTATCTTGGACCCTCTCACTATGGTATTCTAACTTTAATTCTTTTGGGAAGATACCAAGGAGTGGTACAGCTGGGTCATATGCTGGTTCTATTCTTCGTCTTTTGAGGAACCTCCACACCGATCTCCATAGTGGTTGTACTAGTTCACAAGCCTATCAACAGTGTATAAGAGTTCCTATTTCCCCACATCCTCACCAGCATTTATTATTGTTTGTATTCTTGATGATTTCCATTCTAGCTGAAGTTAGATGGAATCTGGGTGTAGTTTTGTTTTGCATTTCCCTGATTGCTAATGATGTTGAACTTTTTTTGTATATTTATTGGCCGTTTATATTTCTTCTCTTGAGAAATTTATATTCAGTTTAATTGCCCACTTTTATTTGTTTTTTAGTGTTTTATTTTAGTTATTTATATATTTAAATGTTAGTCCTTATCAGGAGGATAGCTGGCAAGGATTTTCTCCCATTCTGTAGGCTCCCTCTTCATACTCTTGATTGTTTCCTTTGCTGCACAGACACTTTTTAGTTTGCTGCTATCCCATTTATTAATTCTTGGTTTCATTTATTGGACTTTGGGGGCCATATTGAGGAAGTCTCTACCAGTGACTATATGTTAGAGAGTTATTACTCTGCTTTCTTCTATTAATTGCAAAGTTTCTGATCTAATTTCTAGGTCTTTGATCCATCTTGAGTAGACTTGTGCAGGGTGAGAGATAGGATTATAATTTCATTTTTCTACATATGGATATCCAATTCTCTCAGTATTATTTGTTGAAAAGACTATCTTTTCTCCAATGTATGTTTTTGGCTCTTTTGTCAAAAGTCAACTGGCTGTAAGTGTGAGGATTTGTCTCTGTATCTTCTTTTTTTTTTTTTTTGCGGTACCGGGGATTGAACACAGGGGCGTTCTACCTCCGCGCTACACCCCCGGCCCTATTTTTTATACTTTATTTTGAAACCGGGTCTCACGAAGTTGTGGAGGGCCTTGCTAAGTAGAGAGAGAGAGAGACAGAGAGACAGAGAGACAAAGAGAGAGAGCTGAGGCTGGCCGCGAACCCAGATCCCCCGGTCTCCACCTCCCAAAGTACTGGGATTACAAGCGTGTGCCACCACGCCGGGCTGTCTCTATATCTTCTAATAGAGGTTGCATTGAATCTATAGATTGCTTTTGGTAGATTGGCCAGTTTGATTATATTTATTCTACTTATCCAAGAACATGGGAGGTCTTCCCATCTTCTTAGGTCTTCTTTAATTTCTTAAGTGTCCTATAATTTTCATTGTAGATGTCTTTTACCTCTTTGGTTAGATTTATTCCTGTTTTTTGCTTGTTTGTTTTGAGGCTATTGTGTTGGAGTTGTTTTCCAGATTTCTCTTCCCATGGATTCACAGTTGATGCATAGAAAAGCTATTGATTTTTGTAAGTTGCTTTTGTATCTTTCTCTCTCTCTCTCTGTATATATATAGATAGATATAGATATATAGATATATACATAGATATATATTTATTATATATAGATATATAGGTATAGATATATATTTATTTTATCTATTTATAATAGATATCTTCTATTTATGTGATTCTTATTTCTTCTTTTTGAATCAATTAACACTGTGAATAATTTTAATTAATTTTGAATGCTCAAACAACCTTGCATTTATGAGATACACTCCAATTAGTCATGATACATTTTATTTATTCTACCTTGGATTCAATTTGCTAAAATTTGTTGATTTTTCCAAACTGTCAGACCTCCTCCTCCTCTTCCTACTCCCCTCCACACATTTTATTTGTTTTTATTGTGTCATAGAGTAACATATCATATTGTGTAAAATGGATGATAAGGAATATAACTGGTTCTTTTAAAGGTTAAGTTTTTATGTGTTTCTTATGGTTTGGATCTAATGTGTAGCCCAAAGGTTCATGTGTTGAAGACTTGGTCCCCAATGCAGCCATGTATAGAGGTTAAGTTTATTGAGTTCTTTATATAGTCTAGATAGTAGTCCTCTATCAAAGGAGTAGCTGGAAAATATTTTCTCCCATTTTGTAGGTTTTCTCTTCAGATTCTTAATTGTTACCTTTCTGTGCAGAAATGTTTTAATTGATGTCATCCCATTTAATGATTCTCAGCTTAATTTCTTGAGGTCTTATTAAGGAATTCTCTTCCTGTTTCTATATGTTGGAGACACACAATGGAGTTTTACTCAGCCATAAAGATGAGTAAAATTATGTCATTTGCAGGAAAATTGGTAGAGCTAGAGAACATTAGGCTGAGTGAAATCAGCCAGTCTCAGAAAGTTAAGACATGTTTTCTCTCCTTTGTGGAAGCTAGAGAAAAAATAGGAAATAAAAGAAACTTAATGATAAAAAGGAATGAGATCAGTATAATAGTAGAAGGGGATTGGAGGGGATGGTAAAAAATATTATGTCTATATTTAAAGATCTCATGAGCAACCTTACTAGCATGTACAGGGAAGGAAGAGTGAGGTGGTGGGATGGATTAGGAGGGAACCACACCAAGAGATGTTGTGCGTATATGAATGCATCACTTTGAATCTCACTACCTTGTTTAATCATATTACACCAATAAAATTCTTTAAACATGAGTCTGTAATGACAAATATTCAAAAAAAGATTTAAAGTCAGACAATGCACAGATAAACATGAATCCCAGAAGTCATGGATTATTTAGAAGGGAGTTTAGAGAAATCTGAGCAGAGTTAGGTCAACGAGAGAATCTTTGTCAAGTTATAAAACAAATAAAGCTATATAAAGGTAACATTGCACTTGGAAAAATCCCCCCCCTCAAAAAACCCCAAGCCCAAAGAAACCCATGTTAATACCATAACAAAAGCTGGGGCTTCCAATAAATACTTGAAAATTTTTTCCATCATTTAATAAAGTATAATATATATTTGTATGCATTTCATACATTTGGGTTTCTCTCTACTTTATTGGAAAGGTGGTAGTTAGAGATAATCATGAAAGTTGAATCAATTGCATAGCCTAATTTTCTTACTATCTGTCCTGAATGAGAGAGAATGTTTATAATTCCCATGGAAGTTATTTCCTGGGGAGGGTAGGGGACTCCATGAATTCTTTTACTGCTTTATTTTGTACATTTGGGTATATTAGATATGGAGAATAGGTTAAATTAAGTCAGAGTAAAATCATTTACCCAGTAAAATCATTAAGCATAATAAAGATACAAACCATTACTTGGTAAATTGCTCTCTGTCTCTTCCTGCCATGTCTTCTTCTCTCCCTCCTACCAAAATTATTTTATAAAACACTAAAAAGCCTCAACACAAAGGATCAGTACCATCACAGACAAAATAATTGGTTCTGATTTCAAATTTTATAAGTGCCACTTACAGAGCATGACTCTGGGCAAAATATTTAAGCAACAGTTCCCTTTTGTGGAAAATCAATTGATAATATCCATCTTTAGAATTTGTTATGAGAATGAAATATTTTATGTAAAACATTCAGCATAGTTACTGATAATATAACAGGCAGCCCAAAGATGTGCAAATGCTTTGCAAACTAAAGTTAATGAATGAAGATGTAAATGAGGAATTCAGGAATAAGAAAAAGGAAAATATCAGATTTTAAAGATAACCAAGTTTCTGTGTCTGAGAATAAAAATTAACTCTTGGATTCCTGAGAATCCAAACAAAAAGGAGCCAAGATTTATTATAATATTCTCATTATACAAATGGAGAAACATGCCTGTTTACCAGAAGAAAGATAATTATTTCTGATACCATATTATGAAAAAAATTATCACTCCAGATTTTATATTGTGGATATTGTGTGGCATAATGGGTAGTTTTACAATGAACACAGACACAGAGCTATTAAATTTTTTTTTTGTGGTACCGGGAATTGAACCCAGGGGCTTTCTACCTCAGAGCTATATCCCTAGCCCTTTTTATATTTTGTTTTTGAAACAGAGTCTCACTAGGTTGCTGAGAGTAAGTGGCTGAGGCTGTTCTTGGACCTGCAATCCTCCTGTTTCATACTACCAAATATTGGGATTACAGGTGTGCACCACCATGCCCGGCTTATTAGGTTGTACTTGAAGGATAATTTCATTAAAGTGAAGACATGACATTACAGAGAAGGTGATGGTGTGAAGAGCTTGAGTTCTTGTGTTTCACATACATGGACTAACTCAATGGCATTGGAATTATTATACCCACAGAAGCATAGCCACTAGCTTTCTGTAAGGGATGCTCTTAAATCTCTCTGATATCAGCATCGCCTGGAAATCTTTAAAAGGTTAAGATACTCAGGTGTGATAGTCAATCTAGTTTGTCAACTTGACCGGATCATGACACACCCAAGATCATGTGACTTTGGGTGTGTAACAGCAGATTAAACAGAAAGCCTGCCCTGAATGTAGGCAGCAGGATTCTGATAGGTGCAGGACTTAGATAAAAGAGGGAGAAGCTGCGTAGAGCAATGCGCAACTCTTTCCGAAGAAAACGCATCTGCTCTCACCTGAGATCGTCGGCCTCCGGCTCATAGAACTGGAACTTCGCCGTTTCTCTGAAGAGCTTCTTGATCTTCTGCTCTCGTCTGAGATCGTCGGCCTCCAGCCCTTCAAACTGAAACTTCACCATCATTTCTCCGAAGAGCTTCCTGATCTTCACATCTTGGACTGGGACTGAATTAGTGGTTGCTCCCATCCTAAGACTCCAGCTCTTAGACCGCTCGACCAGCTACTGGTTCCTCTGACTTTCCACGTGCAGTCGGAACTCGGGACTACATTGCTTCAAACTGTAAGCCCATCTGATAAATCCCTTTTTCAAATATACTCATTCTGTGAATTCTGTTAATCTAGTGAACCGTGTCCAACACATCAGGTCTATTGCAGACTGTGATTTTGTAGATGGTGAGGGGCCCAGGAATCTGCCTTCATATAAACTTGCCAGTTGGGACTGTAGTTTTCCTATATTTCATCCCTAGAGATTATTTCTGTTAGACAGGCTTTTGGTAAGCATTAAAAAGTAGTCGTGAGATCTGATTTTCTGGTCTTTATATCCTGTGCTGCTGATTCAGGAGACCTGTGGTGGGTCTGAATGAGCATGGTCAGTGACAATTCTCCAGTAGGACAGTGAACCAACAAGATCATCTTTTCTGATGGATTTCGTCTGCATATGGCAGTGTGCCTACTCAACAATGTAGGCAAAAGTGAGATAGCTCTAGCCCTGTTTGAATACCTAGGACAAGTACCCTGGCATATCGCACCACTCAGAATATGCCAGAGATTGCTATGCTTTAGAAAACCATCAAGGCAGGTGTTGCAGGTAACCTGACAACACCATGAAAATATCCTCCGTAATGCCCCTGTGGAGTGTTTGAACCTGTGCTTTAAGTTCTCCTGAGGAGACTGCCAGGATGAATTTGATGCTACACATACCCCTGGTTTACCAAAGGAGTTAGGTTTAATTGAGTTTTTACCTTGTGTGATGGAGGCGAGTTAGATAATTTCCCCTTTTGAAATGCTGAAATATTGTAGGAATTTATGGTCCATTTAAGGAAGCAATACAGAAAGTGAAGGTGTGTGTGACTGACCAGCACAGAGAGCCCACACACAGCCTCGTTTTCTGTGATTTGTAGCAGTAAGAAAAGAAGCATTGTAGAGTCAGCGAGTAGAGTAGGCTTTTAACTGGGAGAATTAGATGCAGATGAATTGTTTTCTTCCTCACACACACACGCATCAAATATCAACTCACACATTGTACTACATAAGCATTGTTTAAAAGTAGCACTTGTGTATCAGTCTTGTGGCTGAGTAAAATGTTAATTTGTTTTTTTAGTGAACAAATCTGTTTACCTTTTAATTCCAGACAGCAAAATCCCTAATATTGAGAAATGTAATTTGATGCTTTATGTCTGAGTATTTTGTGTTCTTATGACACACACACACACAAATGCATATCAATTCAGGGAAATTTAGATATTTTGAGCCTTTTGTCATACAAATATACTGTTAAACATTTTCTTAATTGCAAGGAGTCCTATGCCTGGAGAACACTAGGGGTCTATGTGAGCATGTGTATGGATAGAACAATAATGATAACAAAATTGATTTTTATATTTTTCTTGCTTTGTCCGTATCAGTTTATCATGCATAATTTTAAGAGCACAATTAAAGGAACAAAATGCTACAATGATATGACACGATCATACAATGGCATCTATTAATGTAAGAATGTAGTTATGCTCCCAAATGTTAATTCTTTATTGTGGTTTTCCATGCTATTTGACTGCCAGAGACTATCATGTTTAGTACATAAAATGTCTGAGTTTGAGACCAAAAGCTAAAAATCGGAGGAATATCTTGCGCTTTGTTGAAATTCAGTTCTCCTGTTAGAGGTGCTTCTAATTCAAGCATCCCTTGAAGCCAGAGCTTTACTTGTCTGGATGTGTAGTTTATTCTCAGGGTTGCATCTGAAAGGGCACGGCTATTTTGAAAGCTTGGTGGAGTAGAAAAAGCATGAACTTTGGTGTCATATTAAACCACTGAAATCCTCATGCCAACACTTACTAGCCACGTAATATTTCACAAATTACTCTGGGTCTAGGTCCTTCATCTCAAAACTTAAGGAAAATAACACAAGCCTTTGTGGTCACCATGAATACTAACTAGAATAATGTACGTAAAAATTCTATATAGTTTTTCACCATTTATATAGCACATATGATTTTTTCAGAGCCATTTTTAGTATTTTAGACAATCTCTTCTGACTAATGGACATTTAAAAAACATTCTATTAAGACTAATTTATTGCTGGGAAACTCAATTGATTGTAGATATCTATGCAGGTTACATTTCTGGAAACCTACAATGCTCAGAGCTCCCTATCTTCTCATCTTTAGAGATAGAGTTGTAATTTCTTTGTCCTTGTCCTTACCTACACACTTTACCATGGAACCAAGAAACAATGCCAACAAGGTCATCTTTACCTTACTAGATCTCTTAAGTAGTCAGATGACTGCCCACCTAGAGACAAAACAAAGCAAACTCCTGGCTGGGCGTGGTGACACATGCCAGTAGTCCCAGCTGCTTGGGACGTTGAGGTGGGAGGTTCATTTGAGCCCAGGTGTCCCAGGCCAGCCTGGGCAAAAGCACATACTAAGACCCATCTCAGTGTTGTGTGCTTGCACGTTTCTATCAGTCTACACTTCATCATGATGTATAATTACAATGCACCAATAGAATCATGTTCTAAAAAAGAAGAAGAAAAAAACTAATATACATCTTTAATCATGATCCTAGAGTTTATATGATATACATAAGCATTAGCAAATATTTATTATGAATATAAAAGTACATTATTTTAACAAGAAGTGAAGACATCGGGTTTCAAGTTTAAGAAAGATCAGAGTATTAGTGCACTTTTTTTTTTTTTTGCGGACTGGGGATTGAACCCAGGGGCGTTCTACCTCCGCACTACACCCCTGGCCCTATTTTTTATACTTTATTTTGAAACCGGGTCTCACGAAGTTGTGGAGGGCCTCACTAAGGAAAGAGAGAGAGAGAAAGAGAGAGAGAGAGAGAGAGAGAGCTGAGGCTGGCCGCGAACCGGGATCCTCCGATCTCCGCCTCCCAAAGTACTGGGATTACAAGCGTGCGCCACCACGCCCGGCTTAGTACACTTATTTAATATTGCTAGTCCCTCATGTACCAAAGCCTTCTCTTTTTGTCACCATATGATGAAATAGGTATTCTTATTATATCCATTTTACAGACCAAAAAGCCAAGTTTAGTGAAGTACTGTGCCCAAAGTTACCCAGCTAGGAAAAGATAAAGCAGGGTATTGAATGTGGATCTTCTTAAACAAATTCTTTTTTTTTTTTTGCGGTACCGGGGATTGAACCCAGGGGTGTTCTACCTCCGCGCTACACCCCCGGCCCTATTTTTTTTTATACTTTTATTTTGAAACTGGGTCTTATGAAGTTGCAGAGGGCCTCACTAAGTAGAGAGAGAGAGACAGAGACAGAGAGAGACAGAGAGAGAGAGAGAGAGAGCTGAGGCTGGTGGAGAACCCGGATCCTCCGGTCTCCACCTCCCAAAATACTGGGATTACAAGTGTGCGCCACCACGCCCGGCAACAAATTCTTATATAACTAAACTCTATACTTTTTTCTTACTTTAGAAACATTTTTAGGTTCTTTTTATAGTTTTATTTGTGCATTGTAATTACACATCATAGAGAGGTTCAAAGTGAGACACACATACATGCTCACCATACACTCGTTATATATTAAGACTACTTCCAATTGTGTACCGACACTATAGATAGTGATTTCTATAGAGAAAATGGTAGAATAGCTATAATTTTCTATAGAGAAAATTATTTTGAATCCTCTTTGCTCTGTCAGTCATCCGGGGAATAAAAATTTAAAAAGCAAACCATGCAGTCATCTGGAAAATGTTCAGAGAAATTTCAGTCCATTGTGTAAATGGCGTATGGCCACTTGTACAAATTGTTTACAAAATCCCAATTATGTGGTCACCTGACTCATTTTTTAAAATAAAGTTGCTTTTAAAAATAGATTGTAAGCCGGGCGTGGTGGCGCACGCTTGTAATCCTAGTACTTGGGAGGCGGAGACCGGAGGATCCGGGTTCGCGGCCAGCCTCAGCTCTCTCTCTCTCTCTCTCCCTGTCTCTCCTCTCTCTCTCTCTCTCTCTACTTCGTGAGGCCCTCCGTAACTTCGTGAGACCCGGTTTCAAAATAAAATATAAAAAATAGGGCCGGGGGTGTAGCACAGAGGTAGAACGCCCTTCGGTTCAATCCCTGGTACCACACACACACACACACAAATAGATCATTACTCAGAATTTAATATTAAAAGTGACATTAAAAATCACCTCAGCTAACTTGACGGTTATAGATATGTGTTATATAATTATATAGCTAGGAGTAAGTAAAAAAATAATTAATTAATTAATTAATTTTGTGGTGCTGGGGATTGAACTCAGGGGAATTCTGCCTCTGAGCTACACCCCCAGTCCTTTTTATTTTTATTTTGAAACAGGGCCTTGCTAAGTTACCGAGGGCCTTGCTAAGTTGCTGAGATTGGCTTTGAACCTGCGATCCTCCTGTCTCAGCTTCCCAAGTATCAGGATTACAGGCGTGTGCTACCATGCCCAGCAAAATATTTTATAAATGAAATGAAATGGATTATATATGATATCCCAGGGTTTTAGCAAAATGAAGAGTCAGATGTAGAAATGGCAATAGTATGTTGATTGTGAATGTTCAGAAAAGGTGGTACAAATATGTGTGATGAGAGGTAAAGAGAAGACTGAGTTTTAGCAAGATTTTTTTGAGAAAGGCCAACACAGTGTCTGGTACACTTTGCCATTACTGTTACTCTTTCTTGATCACTTGGAGAATGCCAGGTGCTTGGTCTGGGCCTTTCAATGTGTGGGTGTTCGAAAAATAAAAGAAACAAAGAATAACAAATGTGCCTCTTGTCAAAATTTGAAATAAAATTTGCACAAAATTTGGTAGGTTCAGGAAAAACTGCAATTTTTATATATCAGACTTTAAATTTTTATGGATAACAGCCTGGTATACATATTAATTTTCTATTGCTGCACAACAAATAACCACATTTAGCAGCTTACAAAATCACCTGTTTACTAGCAGAATCTGGGGCTGGTTTGCCTGGGCTCTCTGCTCAGTCTTAGGCTGAAATCAGTGTTGGGTTTACAGTGTTCTCAATGGAGCTCAGGGTCTTCTTCCAAGTTTACTGATTGTGAGTAGTTTTCAATTATAGTCATATGTCACTTAAGAACTAGGATGTGCTCTGAGATTTGTATTGTTAGATGATGTTCTCATTGCACAAAATTGTCCAAAACACAAACTAAGATGGCTATGATGTCACTAAGTAACATGCTCTTATAGGACCATCTTTGTATGTGTGGCCTGTCATTGACTAAAATGTTGTTATGTGACACATATCTGTGTTTGTATGACTGAGGTCTGTTTTTTTGTTGCTGTCAGCCTGGGACCTGACTCAGTTCAGACACTATCCACAATCTCATACCATGTGGCCCCCATCAGTGGTTCACATCATAGATGATTGCTTCCTTCCAGGCCAGCATGAGTATACCTTTTATTTTCTTTTCTGTGACCAGTCAGAGGACCTGATTTTTTGTTTGTTTGTTTCTTTGTTTTGGGTGCTGGGGATTGAATCCAGGGACATTCTATCTCCAAGTTATACTTCCAGCCCTATTTTCTACTTTTTATTTTGAGACAGGGTCCCATTAATTTGCTAAGGGTCTAAGTTGCTGAGGCTGACCTCGAACCTGAGACCCTCCTGTCTCAACCTCCCAAATACTGGGATCTCAGGTATGCACCACCATGCTCTGGGGGAACCCTGCTTTTGAAGGGCTTATGTGACTAGTCTAGTTACATGCAAATAATCTCTTTAAGTTCAACTGATTAAGACCTTAATTGTATCTGTGAGTACCTTCACAGTAGTGCATATATTGGCTTTTGGTTCAACAACTGGGAGAAGGTGACTAGGGACTGAGAAACACAGGGGCATCTTAGACTTCTGACTACCAGTGGGCCTGGACTTAGAGTCATGTCTCCTACAGTGATCACTCAAGTCTTCAGATTTCTAGGGAGCAAATATGCCTTGCGATTATCAAAAATAAGAGTATAAAAAGTCATTTTTCCTACGGAGGTAATTAAAGATGTTAAACTAAATCTAATGAAATCTGAAAGCTGTTCAAACACTAATTCTGTAGCTTAGCAGGTGACAAAGGCAGTCTCTATGATATTAACTGAAATTCAAAATGGAAAATAAAATATAACCTATAGTTAGGTTAAATATCTGGTTAAGCTCAACACCTACTATATTCTATTTTTTTTTTTTTTTTTTT